>JACCIY010001742.1:15000-32273 GCA_025506505.1 Flaveria sonorensis | reverse complement strand
ACAACAATCGTAACAACAACAATAACAACAACAACAATCATAACAACAACAATAATATACCAACAATCATAACAACAACAATCATAACAACAACAATCATAACAACAACAATCATAACAACACACAATCATAACTGTGACATCCGGTAATTTGCCGTTACCAAACTCCGTTTGTTCCGTTAAGTCTTGCATACACGTGTCGTGCACACACACTAGTTGTCGTTGAACGTTGGTGACTAACAATAATCAGTAATGTTAAATTATGATAATTAAGTTAACAATGTGATTATTAAGTTATGCTTATGTGATTTAAATGTTAACTGTAATTTTATCGCGTAACGTGGAAAACGCGTGTATTTAACCTGTATGTTTGTATCTAATAAAGGTGAAATATATATTGTCATGTTAGTTTATATGTTTGTGGTTGTAGTTAAAAACCTTTTAAAAGAGTTTAAAAGCTTAATTTTTTAAAAAGTAAATTACAAGCGTTTAAGGGGTAAATTACCATAAATAATAAAACAAAATCCCAACCTAGCCCCCACACCCCTCTCGGCCGCGACACCTTCAAACACACACACAAACCTACGATTTCAAGCAAGAACAAGCAAGAAAGCTTCGAATTTGATCGATTACAAGGCATACAACAAGTTAGAAACATCAAAACTTGTCCATTACAGTTTAAAGGTTAGATTTTTGTATGTTTGGATGATTCTTCATGTTGGCCGAATGTGTCATGCGAAACTGCAATTGGGGTGATTGATGCCTAATTGTTGATGTTAATGTGTACTAGATAGAGTACATGTTAATTAACGTCAAGTATGCAATAAAGGTTGGATTTTTTACCAAGTTTTATGGAATTACATTAGGGCCGAAACCCTAATTCGAAACTTGCAATTGGAGGTCGATTTGTTGATGTGGGTTGGTGTTATTATGTTAGTTGGATTGTAATATGCTAATTAACGTCGATTATGCAGAAAGCTATGATTTTGATACATTGTCATAGGTTACTAATAATAGTAACTTTATTTTGCATGAATTGATGATTGGTTGATGTATGAATGTATGGATGTGTTTGTGATGATGATAGATGCTAGATGGTTGATATGAATGTTAGGAATTCAAGAATGCATGTTGTAGTTCATACCTTACTAAAGAAGAGTAACTTTGGGTATGAAAGTTGATGAATCATGATGATTAGGGTTGTTGATTCATGTTTAGATGTTGTCATGGACTTGAATGGTATATAATTGATGAATTCATGAAGGTTGTGTGAGTTTGATGAATTGGAGAACTTTCCCAAAAGGGAAACTTTAATTGGATGATGGAGCATGTTTGGGATATTAGGATCATGCTAGTGTGTTCATGGATGGTTTCTAAGGTGATGAAATGTGGGGTTAGGTTATAGGGATGTTGATTGGTTTGTACCTGTTTTGGCCTGTTGTGATTCACATGACTTGTGTGATATCTAGTTGTATGACGATCTAGGTAGTACATGTTGTTAATGAAGTATATATGTAATCAAGTTGTATGTGAACATGTATGATATGCTGTTGTGTTAGTATTAACGAGTTATCACTATAATGTCACCAAGGGGTCAAAGGGTCAACTGGGTCAAATGTGTCTTGTCTTTCTTAAACCTTGAGTTCTTTGGTTGTAGAGCACTTAGGGTTTCTGTTGATTTTGTACACGTGCTTATGTACTCTTGTATTCTAGGTGACCTTTGAAGGTGTCTTTCCTTCTTTTCTTTCAAGTTAAGCTCTAAGTTAATTCTTGCGCGTACCAGGTGAGTTCTTGCCCCACTCATTTAACTAATATCTTTTGGGGGAGATAGCATACTGTTTATCACAAACGCTTTTATAATGAGTGGTAAATATTGATATAGTGCTGTTACCATGGAAATGTCCTCACACTTTCGGATTGTTAATATTGACTAGGGGGAAATTTTTGGTTAGTACTACTGGGTATGGACGAGCCCCACCTGTGCGACTCGAGGTCAAACGAGTGCAATTTGTCCTAAACATACATTCATCACGACCTGGTAAGTCGTGAGGGGGAGGCAAAAATGTAACACAGTCAGCTCGATCACGAAATCACTATGATTAATATTTTTATGTTAATAGACTAGCTATCTATTGCAATACAACTTATGCACTGGAAACTGTTGATTGGTTTATATTTTAACGCAAACTCCTGAACTCACCAACCATGTGTTGACTTGTTTGTATGTTATTCTCAGGTTAAGGTTGCCAGTTGCCTAGGAGCACGCACATCAGCATTGTTGAGTGTCTACATTGCGTGTTTACAAATTTGGGATTATTTTCATATTAAACATTTGTGTTTGGGGCGTGTATGTTTTGCGCATTTTCTTTATCAATACTTGTTTTGGGTTTTCTGTTTTAAAAACGCTTCCGCAGTATTTTAAACGTTAACTCTGGTTTTGTTTATTAATCATATAGAGTTGTTCTGGTAACTAATGACTGAGATCCTGGTATGTCACGCGCATCGCGGTTAAACCCCGCACGCGGATTTTGAGGGTGTGTGACAATAACAACAACAATCATACAATAACAATCATAACAACAACAATCATAACAAGAGAATCAAACAACAATAATAACAACAACAACAACAACAATCATAACAACAACAATAACAACAACAACAATAACAACAACAATAATAACAACAACAACAATCAGAACAACAACATAATAATAACAACAATCATAACAACAACAATCATAACAACAATAATCAAAAAAAACAAAAACAATCATAGCAACAACAATCAACAACAACAATCATAACAACAACAATAATAACAACAACCAATAAGAAAATAACAATCATAAAAAACAACAATAATAAAACACACAGTAATAACAAAACAATAATAAAAAAACAATATAACAACAAGAAAATAACAACAATAATAATAACAACAACATTCATAACAAAACAATAATCATAACAACAACAATCATAGCAACCACAATAACAACACACAACAATCATAACAACAACAATCATAACAAAACAATAACAAGAACAACAATAATAAAAACACAGTAATAACAACAACAGTAATAACAACAACAATAATAACAACAACAATAATAACAACAACATTCATAACAACACAATAATCATAACAACAACAATCATAACAACCATAATAACAATAACAACAATCATAATAAACAATCATAACAACAACAATAACAAGAACAACAATCATAAAAACAACAATCACAAAAACAACAATAATAACAACAATCATAGCAACAACAATAATAACAATAACAATCATAATAACACAATCACAACCACAACAATCATAACAACAACAACAACTACAACAACAATCATAACAACAACAATAACAATAACAACAATAACAATAACAACAATCATAACAGCAACATCATAAAAACAACAATAACAGAACAACAATCATAAAAACAACAATAATAATAACAACAATCATAACAACAACAATCACAAAAAAACAAAACAATCATAGCAACAAGAATCATAACAACACAATCATAACAACAACAATAATAACAACAACGATAATATAACAATCATAATAACAACAATCACAAAACAACAATCATAACAACAACAACAAAAACAACAACATAACAACAACAATAACAATAACAACAATAAAAACAACAATAATATAACAACAACAATCATAACAACAACAATCGTAACAACAACAAAAACAATCATAACAACAACAATAATAATAACAACAATCATAACAACAACAATCATAACAACAACAATAATAACAACAACAATCACAAAAACAATCATAACAATAACAATCATAACAACAACAATCATAACAAGAAGAATCAAAAGAACAATAATAACAACAACAAACAACAATCATAACAACAACAATAACAACAACAACAACAACAACAACAACAATAACAACAACAACAATCATAACAACAACAATAATAATTACAACAATCATAACAACAACAACCATAACAACAACAATCAAAAAAACAACAATCATAGCATAACATCATAACAACACAACAATCATAACAACAACAATAATAACAACAACAATAATAACAATAACAGTCATAAAAAACAACAATAATAAAAACAACAGTAACAACAACAACAATAAAACAACAACAATAATAACAACAAGAATAATAACAACAAGAATAATAACAACAACATTCATAACAACAACAATAATCATAACAACAACAATCATAACAACACATAACAACAACAACAATCATAACAACAACAATAACAAGAACAACAATAATAAAAACAACAGTAATAACTACAACAATAATAACAACAACAATAATAACAACAACAATAATAACAACAACATTCATAACAACAACAATAATCATAACAACAACAATCATAAAAACCACAATAACAACCACAACAATCATAACAACAACAATCATAACAACAACAATAACAAGAACAACAAATCATAAAAACAACAATAAACAAAAAAACAATCATAACAACAAAAAACAACAACAAACAATAACAACAACAACAATCAAACACAACAACAATCATAACAACAACATAATAACAACAGCAATCATAACAACCAACAATAATAACAGTAACAATAATAACAACAAGAATAATACAACAAACAATAATAACAACAACATAATAAACAACAACAATAATCACAACAACAATCATAAAAACAACAATCATAACAACAACAATCATAACAATAACAATCATAATAACAACATTCATAAAAACAACAATAATAACAACAATAATAATAAAAACAACAATAATAACAACAACAATCATAACAACAACAATCATAACAACAACAATAATAATAACAACAATCATAACAACAACAATCATAACAAACAATAATAAAAAAAACAACAATCATAGCAACAACAATCATAACAACAACAATCATAACAACAACAATAATAACAACAACAATAAAACAATAACAATCATAAAAACAACAATAATAAAAACAACAGTAATAACAACAACAATAATAAAAAACAACAATAATAACAACAAGAATAATAACAACAACAATAATAACAACAACATCATAACAACAACAATAATCATAACAACAACAATCATAGCAACCACAATAACAACATAACAATCATAAAAACAACAATCATAACAACAACAATCATAAACAAAAACAATAACAAGAACAACAATCATAAAAAAACAACATAATAATACAACAATCATAACAACAACAATCAAAAAAACAAACAATCATAGCAACAAGAATCATAACAACAAAATCAACAACAACAATAATAACAACAACGATAATATAACAATCATAATAACAACAATCACACAACACCAATCATAAAACAACAACAAAAAACAACAATCATAACAACAACAATAACAATAACAACAATAAAAACAACAATAATTATACAACAACAATCATAACAATAATCAGAACAACAACAATCATAACACCAACAATAACAACAACAACAATCATAACAACAACAATCGTAACAACAACAACAACAATCATAACAAACAACAATAATAATAACAACAATCATAACAACAACAATCATAACAACAACAAAATAACAACAACAATCATAACAAAAACAATCATAACAATAACAATCATAACAACAACAATCATAACAAGAAGAATCAAAAGAACAATAATAACAACAACAACAACAATCATAACAACAACAATACAACAACAACAACAACAACACAACAATAACAACAACAACAATCATAACAACACAACAATAATAATTACAACAATCATAACAACAACAACCATAACAACAACAATCAAAAAAACAACAATCATAGCAATAACAATCATAACAACAACAATCTAACAACAACAATAATAACAACACAATAATAACAATAACAGTCATAAAAAACAACAATAATAAAACAACAGTAACAACAACAACAATAATAACAACAACAATAATAACAACAAGAATAATAACAAACAGAATAATAACAACAACATTCATAACAACAACAATAATCATAACAACAACAATCATAACAACCACAATAACAACAACAACAATCATAACAACAACAATCATAACCACAACAATAACAAGAACAACAATAAAAAAACAACAGAATAAACACACTAATAACAACACCAATAATAACAACAACAATATAACAACAACATTCAAACACAAAATAATCATAACAACAAGAATAATAACAACAACAATAATAACAACAACAATAATAACAACAACAATCATAACAACAACAATCATAACAACAACAATCATAACAACAACAATAACAACAACAACAATCATAACAACATAAATAACAACAACAACAATAACAACAACAACAATCATAACAACAACAATCATAACAACAACAATAATAACAACAGCAATCATAACAACAACAATAATAACAGTAACAATAATAACAACAAGAATAATAACAACAACAATAATAACAACAACATAATAACAACAACAATAATAACAACAACAATCATAAAAACAACAATCATAACAACAACAATCATAACAATAACAATCATAATAACAACATTCATAAAAACAACAATAATAACAACAACAATAATAAAAACAACAATAATAACAACAACAATCATAACAACAACAATCATAACAACAACAATAATAATAACAACAATCATAACAACAACAATCATAACAACAACAATCAAAACAACAACAATCATAGCAACAACAATCATAACAACAACAATCATAGCAACAACAATAATAACAACAATAATCATAACACCAACAATCATAAAAAACAACAATAAAAAAACAACAGTAATAACAACAACAATAATAAACAAACAAAATAAACAACAAGAATAATAACAACAACAATAATAACAACAACATTCATAACAACAACAATAATCATAACAACAACAATCATAGCAACCACAATAACAACAACAACAATCATAACAACAACAATCATAACAACAACATTAACAAGAACAACAATAATAAAAACAACAGTAATAACAACAAAACAGTAATAACAACAAACAATATTAACAACAACAATAATAACAACAACATTCATAACAACAACAATAATCTAACAACAACAATCATAACAACCATAATAACAATAACAACAATCATAATAATAACAATCATAACAACAACAATAACAAGAACAACAATCATAAAAACAACAATCACAAAAACAACAATAATAACAACAATCATAGCAACAACAATAATAACAATAACAATCATAATAACAACAATCACAACAACAACAATCATAACAACAACAACAACTACAACAACAATCATAACAACAACAATAACAATAACAACAATAACAACAACAACAATCATAACAGCAACAATCATAACAACAACAATAACAAGAACAACAATCTTAAAAACAACAATAATAATAACAACAATCATAACAACAACAATCAAAAAAACAACAATCATAGCAACAACAATCATAACAACAACAATCATAACAACAACAATAATAACAACAACGATAATATAACAATCATAATAACAACAATCACAACAACAACAATCATAACAACAACAACAAAAACAACAATCATAACAACAACAATAACAATAATAATAAAAACAACAATAATTATAACAACAACAATCATAACAATAATCAGAACAACAACAATCATAACAACAACAATAACAACAACAACAATCATGTAACATCCGGTAATTTTCCGTTACCAAACTCCGTTAGTTTCCGTTAAGTCTTGCATACACGTGTCGGGAGCACACACTGGTTGTCGTTGAACGTTGGTGACTTAACAATAATCAGTAATGTTAAATTGATGATAATTAAGTTAACAATGTGATTATTAAGTTATGCTTATGGGATTTGAATGTTAATTGTAATGTTATCGCGTAACGTGAAAACGTGCATATTTGTTCGTGTGTTTTGTGATAAATGGGAATTATGCATGATTGTTATTTGTGATTAATAATAATTGTGTTTAGTAGTTAAAAACTATTTAAAATCTATTCAAAAAGCTTAATTTTTATAAAATACAAATTATAAGGGTTAAAAGTGTAATTATGGATTATTAATTAAAACAAAATTAAAAACCCTAATCCCCTAACCCTTTCGGCCGCGACTTGCATCCTCTCACCCTCACCATCGCGAAATCGATCAAGAACAAGCAAGAAACCATCGGATTTGGTCGACTTCAAGTTATACAACAAGTTAGAACCTTCAATTGCAAACTATTACACATCTAAAGGTTAGATTTTTATATGATTTGATGGTTGTTCATGTTTGGCCGAAAGTTCCATGCGAATTCTGCAATTGATGGCCGAAAGTTGCTTGATTGTTGATGTTAATGTGTTTGTTAGATAGATTACATGTTGATTAACGTTGATTATGCAAGAAAGTTTGGATTTTGGTTGTTTGTTCATAGGAATATCTTGGCCGTGAGTTTGAAGTGATGTTGGATCAAATTGGATGTTGAATAATGGTTGTTTGATGTTGTGATTATGTTAGTTGTATTGTATATATGTTAGTTAACGTCGATTATACAAGAAAGCCATGATTTGGATGCATTGTTCATAGGTTACTAATAATAGTAACTTTATTTTGCATGAATTGATGATTGGATGATGTGTGAATGTTATGGATGTGTTTGTGATGATGATTAGATGCTAGATGGTTGATATGAAGGTTAGGAATTCAAGAATGCATGTTGTAGTTTGTACCTTGCTAAAGATAGTAACTTTTGGGTATGGAAGTTAATGAATCATGATGATTAGGTGTTGTTGATCATGTTTAGATGTTGTCTTAGTCTTGAATTGGTATATAATTGATGAATTCATGAATGTAGTGTGAGTTTGATGAATTTGGGATGAACTTTCCCAAAAGGGAAACTTTATTTGTGCAAATCCTTGAATTGGATGATTTGAGCATGTTTGGGATGTTAGGATCATGCTAGTGTGTTCATAGATGGGTTCTAAGGTGACTAAATGTGTTGTTTATGCTGTATGAATGTTGATTTGGGTTGTTATCTGTTTTGGCCTGTTGTGATTTGCATGATTTGTATGATATCTAGCTATATGATGATCTAGGTAGTACATGCGGTGGTGATGTGCTGTATGTAATCAAGTGGTATGTTGATCATGTATGATATGCTGTTGTGTTAGTTTAATGAATTATCACCTATAATGTCACCAACGGGTCCAACGGGTCAACTGGGTCAAATGTGTCTTGTATTCTTAAACCTTGAGTTCTTTGGTTTGTAGAGCACTTAGGGTTTCGTGTTGTTTTTTTGTGCACACGTACTTATGTACTCTTGTATTCTAGGTGACCTTTGAAGGTTGTCTTTCCTTCTTTCTTTCAAGTTAAACTCTAAGTTAAATTCTTGCGCGCATCAGGTGAGTTCTTGCCCCACTCTTTTTACATAAATCTTTTGGGGGAGATGGCATACTGTTTACAAACGCTTTATTTATGAGTGTGTATAATATTGATATAGTGTTGATTACCATGGAAAGTCCTCACACTTTCGGATTGTTAATATTGACTAGCGGGGAAATTTTGGGTAGTACTACTGGGTCTGACGAGCCCCACCTGTGCGACTCGAGGTCAAACGGGTGCAATTTTGTCCTATCACATATTCGTCACGACCTGGTAAGTCGTGACGGGAGGCAACAAACGTATCACAGTCAGCTTCAATCGCGAGATCACTATGATTAATATTTTTATGTTAATAGACTAGCTATCTATTGCAATACACTACTTATGCTCTGAAAACTATTGATTGGTTTATATTTTAACGCAAACTCTTGAACTCACCAACCATGTGTTGACTTGTTTAGTATGCTATTCTCAGGTTAAGGTTGCCAGATTGCCTAGGAGCACGCACGTCAGCATTGTTGAGTTGTCTACATTTGCATTGTTTACAAATTGGGATTATTTTCATTTTATACATTTGTGTTTGGGGCGCGTTTGTTTTGCGCATTCTCGTTACATATTACTTGTTTTGGGTGTTCTAGTTTTAAAAACGCTTCCGCAGTATTTTAAACGCTTCCGCAGTATTTTAAACGTTAACTCTGGTTTTGTTTATTTATCATATAGAGTCGTTCTTGGTAACTAATGACTGAGATCCTGGTATGTCACGCGCCTCGCGGTAAAACCCCGCTCGCGGATTTTGAGGGTGTGACAGATTGGTATCTGAGCCATTGGTTATAGGGAACTAGGTTGCATACACACACTAGACTATAACCGCACAGTTGTTAGTTACTCATCGTTTTCTCTCCTTACTGTATACTCATTGGCATACGCAACACGTACTTCGCAGCATGGCATCGTCGTCCAGGAATTTAGGCAAGAGACCTGCACGATCTGAATCACCTCCTACATCTCCCGTACCTGATAGGGGATCTAACTGGCCACGACATCCTTATCCTCGCGGCGAGATAGACTGGGATCAGCCTTTCGTACCTCCTGAGCTCGATCCTCCACGTAACTGGGATTTCTACCCCACTTACATTAACCGTATGGCTTATAGAGAACGCGTACCACCAGTAGCACCTACACGACCTAGGACTAGGTCATCAACCGCCCCTACTTTGCCTACACTTCCTACTTTGAGCATCCCTCTGGAACAGGCATTTGCAGCCCTAGTAGCCACACTGGACACAGAGCGACAGCGGATTAGAGGACTCACTGACGAGAACTCTGTGATACGATCTGAGATGCGTCAGCTGCGTTACCAAGTAGATACGCTTCAGGAGCGACTTTCGATGGCCATTGGTGGACATCATACTCTGGCAGGTAACGTGGTAGCACTTGGTGAGCGCATGGATGCACAGGATCACCATAACATGGAGATTGATAATAGGTTCGTTGGTTTAGAGGCACAACTAGCAGCACTTCAGATTGCTGAAGCTCCTGCACCTTTGGTGGACCCTGATGAGGAAGACCCAGAAGAAGAACCCGAGGAAGCCCCCGAAGAAGAACCAGTAGAGATGGATGAGGACAGTGATGGATCTGATGTACTGGACTGATCCTACTTTTAAATGACTTAGACTATGTAGTGTTTCTTTTCTTTGAAACCTATGTGGGAAGGGTTGTTTCCCACCCAACTGACAAACTTAAATTTTGACATTGATGGAATATTTTGTGACTCAATTGCAATTTATTTATCTTTGATTATTATTTTTGTTATAAATGTTGTGGTTGTGTTGAATGCATTATTTCTTGTTGTTTACTATACCTTGATGAGATTAATGTGTTGGATGTTACTCATTATTGTAGTTGTGAATTTTAAAGTGAAATATGAACGCACGTGGAAGAGGACGTGGGCGTGGTCGTGGACGTGGCGCCGGAGGCCGTGGAGCCGGAGCCATAAACATGACGCCTGCGGAATTGGCGGCATTAATTAACGAACATGTTCAGGCGGCAGTGGCTGTTGCCCAACCGGGACAACCAGCAGGTAAATGATGACAAGAGGTTAAACTGATTATCCTAGTTATTTGTCTAGGATATCTGACTAATATTTGGATTGTCAAAACAGGACCACCACCATGTACCTACAAGTCCTTCATGGACTGTAAACCCCATACCTACAGTGGGACGGAAGGAGCTGTAGGGCTTGTAAGGTGGTTTGAGAAGACAGAGTCTGTTTTCGCGAAATGCAACTGCCCGCCTGCTGATCAGGTGAAGTATGCCACCGGGACATTGGAAGGCGTAGCACTTTCCTGGTGGAATGCCCAGGTGCAAATGCTGGGTCAAGCCATGGCCAATGAACTACATTGGGATGAGTTTAAGGGAATTATGACTGAATAATACTGCCCCCGAAATGAAGTGCAGAAACTGCAGATTGAGTTCTAGCAACTCAAAATGCAAGGCTCAGAAATTGAAGCCTACACGACTCGAACTCATGAGTTAGCCACTTTATGCCCAGGGATGGTGAATGAAATGCACAAGAGGGTGGAGCATTATATACGGGGATTGGTGCCCGGAATTCAAAGTATGGTAACTGCCTCTAACCCTACTACCATACAACAAGCTATCCGAACAGCCCACAGGCTGACTGATCAAACAGTCGAGCAAGGTCGATTACCTAAGCGGGGCGCGGTGGCAAGCGTGCCCGACCAGAAACGCAAGTGGGATGGTTCAAGCAACAAGGGATCGTCATCCAGCAGCCAATCTCAACCTCAACAACAGCAGCAAAGTCAGCAACAGCAACGGAAGTTCGATAACAACCGAAGCTTCAACCAGGCGACTCCCTCAAATCAAGGACCCGGTGGGTATGGTGGAAGACTGCCGAAGTGCAACCGGTGTAACTACCACCATGTGGGTCGATGTGATAACTTCAAGTGCCAACGTTGTGGGAAGATTGGTCATGCAGCCAAAGACTGTCGGGGTGAACCGATGAAGAAGCCTCAACAATCACAAGAAACTCCGAAAGGTTGTTTTGAGTGCGGAAAAGAAGGCCATTACAAACGCAACTGTCCCCAGCTTAAGAGGAATGGTAATGGCAACAACAATAACAACAATGGTAATGGCAACAACAATGGAGGCAATAACAACAATGGAGCCAAAGGAAGAGCCTTCGTCATTGGCTCAGGTGAGGCTCTAAACGATCCTACAACAGTAACTGGTAAATTTTCGGTTAATGGTCGTTTTGCTACTGTATTATTCGATACCGGAGCCGATAGAAGTTTCGTGTCCACTAGGTTCTGTAGTCTTTTAAGTGATATGCCCTCAGCCTTAGAATCTAAATACACCGTAGAGTTAGCTGACGGTACACAGATTCACGTAACGCATATTCTTAAAGACTGCAAGATAGAGCTTGCTGGTCATACATTCACCATAGATCTCATGCCTGTTACACTAGGAAGTTTTGATGTGGTAGTAGGCATGGATTGGCTTTCCGATAAACAAGCAGAAGTCATATGCCACGAGAAGATCATATGGATTCCCCTTGGTGAAGAAGTCCTTACGGTCAGAGGTGATAGGAGTGGTGCGGTGATAGGCATCATCTCGTTTATGAAAGCACAAAAGTTGTTACGAAAGGGTCGACTGGCCATATTAGCACTCGTCACAGATAAACAGATCGAGGAAAAGAAGATAGAGGATATCCCCGTAGTTCGTGAGTTTCCTGAGGTGTTTCCGGAAGACCTGCCTGGATTACCACCTCATCGTCAAGTTGAATTCCAGATTGAGTTGACTCCAGGAGCCGCTCCAATTGCGAGAGCACCATATCGGTTAGCTCCGAACGAACTGCAGGAATTATCCGCCCAACTACAAGAGTTGTTGGATAAGGGGTTTATCCGACCGAGTTCGTCACCCTGGGGAGCGCCAGTTCTATTTGTGAAGAAGAAGGATGGTACATTTAGAATGTGTATCGACTATAGGGAACTGAACAAGGTTACTATCAAGAATAGATATCCCTTACCTCGTATCGATGATTTGTTTGATCAACTGCAAGGATCAAGCTATTACTCCAAGATTGATCTGAGGTCTGGGTATCATCAGCTAAGAGTTCGAGAAGAGGACATCTCGAAGACTGCTTTCCGTACACGATATGGTCACTATGAATTTTTGGTCATGCCATTTGGGTTGACGAATGCACCAGCCGTATTCATGGACCTCATGAATCGCGTGTGCAAACCCTATCTTGATCAGTTTGTTATCGTCTTTATTGATGACATACTGATATATTCAAGGACCGAGGAAGAACATGAGAAGCACTTACGTTTAATCTTGGAATTACTTAGAAAGGAACAACTGTATGCAAAGTTTTCTAAGTGTGATTTCTGGATACGTGAGGTACAATTCTTAGGTCATATTGTCAACGAGAAGGGAATACATGTTGATCCTGCTAAGATTGAAGCGATAAAGAATTGGTCTGTTCCTAAGACACCGAGTGAGATACGACAATTCCTTGGATTAGCGGGATATTATCGACGATTCATTGAAGGATTCTCTAAGATTGCACAACCTCTCACAGCCTTGACTCACAAGGGAACGACGTACAAATGGGGTGAGAGTCAGGAATCTGCTTTTCAGTTGCTGAAACATAAATTGTGTAGCGCACCAATATTAGCGTTACCGGATGGTAGCGATGACTTCGTAGTCTACTGCGACGCTTCTATTCAAGGACTTGGATGCGTCCTGATGCAGCGGGATAAAGTGATAGCATACGCCTCTAGACAGTTGAAGATTCATGAGAAGAACTATACCACCCATGATTTGGAACTGGGTGCGGTAGTGTTTGCCTTGAAGATCTGGAGACATTACTTGTACGGTACCAAATGCACCATCTACACCGATCACAAGAGTCTTCAGCACATCTTCGAGCAAAAGGAGTTGAATATGAGGCAAAGACGCTGGGTGGAATTGTTAAACGACTATGATTGTGCTATTAAATACCACCCGGGGAAGGCAAATGTAGTTGCTGATGCGCTGAGTAGAAAAGAGACTGCTAAGCCTCGACGAGTGCGAGCTCTGCAACTAACGATTAGTACGCAATTACCCGAACAAATCCGTGATGCTCAAACTGAAGCTCTGAAGGTAGAAAATATGAGTTTAGAAGGGTTGCGAGGAATGGAAAAGCAATTGGAAGTAAAAGCGGATGGAATTCGTTATTTCATGGACAGATTATGGGTACCTCTACATGGAAATCTGAGAGATTTGGTCATGAGTGAGGCTCATAAGTCCAAGTATTCTATACATCCTAGATCTGACAAGATGTACCACGATTTGAAGGCGCAAGTGTCTGACCTGCTCGAAGGTTAAAGTGGAGTATCAGAAACCATCTGGTCTACTACAACAACCCGAGATTCCTATGTGGAAGTGGGATCAGATATCAATGGATTTTATTACTAAGTTACCTCGCACTTCTACGGGTTGTGATACAATATGGGTTATCGTGGACCGATTGACAAAATCTGCTCATTTCCTAGCGATAAAGGAAACAGATAAGATGGAGAAATTAACCCGACTTTATCTGAAGGAGATCGTTTCGAGGCATGGAGTACCGATCTCAATCATTTCTGATCGTGATTCTCATTTCACATCACACTTCTGGCAGTCGTTGTAGAAAGCTTTAGGTACGCGATTGGATATGAGTACTGCTTATCATCCACAGACTGATGGTCAAAGCGAGCGTACTATACAGACTTTGGAGGACATGTTACGTGCTTGTGTGATTGACTTAGGGAATAACTGGGAAGTTCACTTACCATTGGTGGAATTTTCTTACAACAACAGTTATCACACTAGCATAAAGGCAGCACCTTTTGAAGCTTTATATGGGAGAAAGTGTAGATCGCCAGTTTGCTGGGCTGAAATTGGTGATAGTCAATTAACGGGTCCCGAGTTAGTACACGAGACAACTGAGAAGATTGTTCAGATAAGAAACCGCATGGCAGCAGCGCGAGACAGACAGAAAAGCTATGCTGACAAGCGACGAAAACCCTTGGAATTTCAAGTTGGTGACAAAGTTTTATTGAAAGTCTCACCATGGAAAGGCGTAGTTCGGTTTGGTAAGCGAGGAAAGCTAAATCCGAGATACGTTGGACCATTTGAGATAGTGGAAAGAATTGGTCCAGTGGCTTATCGACTAGCCTTACCTGATTCATTGAGCGGAATCCATGATGTATTCCATGTTTCAAATCTAAAGAAATGTTTAACGGATGAAACGATGGTCGTACCGCTGGAAGAAGTTCAAGTAGACGAACAATTACGTTTCATTGAGGAACCTGTCGAAGTGATGGATCGTGAGGTGAAAACGCTTAAGCAAAGCAAGATACCCATCGTCAAAGTTCGTTGGAACTCAAGACGTGGACCAGAATTCACGTGGGAACGTGAAGACCAAATGAAGCTTAAGTATCCTCAGCTATTTGAAAGGACGATGCCAGCCGGCGAAGGTATTGATTAAATTTCGGGACGAAATTTCTTTCAACATGGGGATGATGTGACAACTCATCCAAAACTCACACGATTTCGATTTCCTTGTGCCAATGCAGTAGATCAATGATGGAACACTCACCATGTAACGCAATTTTCGGGACGAAAATTCTTTCAACGTGGGGATAATGTAACATCCGGTAATTTTCCGTTACCAAACTCCGTTAGTTTCCGTTAAGTCTTGCATACACGTGTCGGGAGCACACACTGGTTGTCGTTGAACGTTGGTGACTTAACAATAATCAGTAATGTTAAATTGATGATAATTAAGTTAACAATGTGATTATTAAGTTATGCTTATGGGATTTGAATGTTAATTGTAATGTTATCGCGTAACGTGAAAACGTGCATATTTGTTCGTGTGTTTTGTGATAAATGGGAATTATGCATGATTGTTATTTGTGATTAATAATAATTGTGTTTAGTAGTTAAAAACTATTTAAAATCTATTCAAAAAGCTTAATTTTTATAAAATACAAATTATAAGGGTTAAAAGTGTAATTATGGATTATTAATTAAAACAAATTAAAAACCCTAATCCCCTAACCCTTTCGGCCGCGACTTGCATCCTCTCACCCTCACCATCGCGAAATCGATCAAGAACAAGCAAGAAACCATCGGATTTGGTCGACTTCAAGTTATACAACAAGTTAGAACCTTCAATTGCAAACTATTACACATCTAAAGGTTAGATTTTTATATGATTTGATGGTTGTTCATGTTTGGCCGAAAGTTCCATGCGAATTCTGCAATTGATGGCCGAAAGTTGCTTGATTGTTGATGTTAATGTGTTTGTTAGATAGATTACATGTTGATTAACGTTGATTATGCAAGAAAGTTTGGATTTTGGTTGTTTGTTCATAGGAATATCTTGGCCGTGAGTTTGAAGTGATGTTGGATCAAATTGGATGTTGAATAATGGTTGTTTGATGTTGTGATTATGTTAGTTGTATTGTATATATGTTAGTTAACGTCGATTATACAAGAAAGCCATGATTTGGATGCATTGTTCATAGGTTACTAATAATAGTAACTTTATTTTGCATGAATTGATGATTGGATGATGTGTGAATGTTATGGATGTGTTTGTGATGATGATTAGATGCTAGATGGTTGATATGAAGGTTAGGAATTCAAGAATGCATGTTGTAGTTTGTACCTTGCTAAAGATAGTAACTTTTGGGTATGGAAGTTAATGAATCATGATGATTAGGTGTTGTTGATCATGTTTAGATGTTGTCTTAGTCTTGAATTGGTATATAA
>JACCIY010001742.1:0-10000 GCA_025506505.1 Flaveria sonorensis | reverse complement strand
ATCATAACAACCACAATAACAACAACAACAATCATAACAACAACAATCATAACAACAACAATCATAACAACCATAATAACAATAACAACAATCATAATAATAACAATCATAACAACAACAATAACAAGAACAACAATCATAAAAACAACAATCACAAAAACAACAATAATAACAACAATCATAGCAACAACAATAATAACAATAACAATCATAATAACAACAATCACAACAACAACAATCATAACAACAACAACAACTACAACAACAATCATAACAACAACAATAACAATAACAACAATAACAACAACAACAATCATAACAGCAACAATCATAACAACGACAATAACAAGAACAACTGTGACAACTCATCCAAAACTCACACGATTTCGATTTCCTTGTGCCAATGCAGTAGACCAGTGATGGAACACTCACCATGTAACGCAATTTTCGGGACGAAAATTCTTTCAACATGGGGATAATGTGACATCCGGTAATTTTCCGTTACCAAACTCCGTTTGTTCCGTTAAGTCTTGCATACACGTGTCGGGAGCACACACTAGTTGTCGTTGAACGTTGGTGACTTAACAATAATCAGTAATGTTGAATTGATGATAAATTAGGTTAACAATGTGATTATTAAGTTATGCTTATGTGATTTGAATGTTAATTGTAATGTTATCGCGTAACGTGAAAATGTGCATATTTATTCGTGTGTTTTGTGATAAATGGGAATTATGCATGATTGTTATTTGTGATTAATAATAATTGTGTTTAGTAGTTAAAAACTATTTAAAAACTATTCAAAAAGCTTAATTTTTATAAAATACAAATTATGAGGGTTAAAAGGGTAATTATCATTAATAAATTAAATCAAAAACCAAAATCCCAAACCCTAACCTCCCCATAATCGCCGCGACCTCCCTCTCCCTCTCCCTTGCGATTTCGGCCAAGATCATCCAATTAAACATCGATTTGATTGAGTTCAAGCATTACAACAAGTTAGCAAGCATCAAATACAAGCCATTACACGATTAAAGGTTAGTTTTTGGTGTTCCTTTCATGTATTTGACTATGGCCAAATGGTAGGTCCGATTTTGGTGATTTGGAGGTCGATTACATGTTGTTTGTTGATGTTAATGTGTTTGTTAGATAGATTACATGTTAATTAACGTCAAGTATGCGATAAAGGTTGGATTTTTACAAGTTTTATGGGATTTACATTAAGGCCGAAACCCTAGTTCGAATATTGCAATTGAAAGTCGATTTTTTGGTTGTTTGTTGATGTTATTATGTTAGTTAGGTTAGATTGATGTTAGTTAACGTCGATTATGCAAGAAAGCTATGATTTTGGTACTTTGTTCATAGGTTACTAATAATAGTAACTTTATTTTGCATGAATTGATGATTGGTTGATGTATGAATGTTATGGATGTGTTTGTGATGATGATTAGATGCTAGATGGTTGATATGAATGTTAGGAATTCAAGAATGCATGTTGTAGTTCGTACCTTACTAAAGATAGTAACTTTTGGGTATGAAAGTTGATGAATCATGATGATTAGGTGTTTTGGTCATGTTTAGATGTTGTCATGGACTTGAATTGGTATATAATTGATGAATTCATGAATGTAGTGTGAGTTTGATGAATTTGGGATGAACTTTCCCAAAAGGGAAACTTTATTTGTGCAAATCCTTGAATTGGATGATTTGAGCATGTTTGGGATGTTAGGATCATGCTAGTGTGTTCATAGATGGGTTCTAAGGTGACTAAATGTGTTGTTTATGTTGTATGAATGTTGATTTGGGTTGTTATCTGTTTTGGCCTGTTGTGATTTGCATGATTTGTATGATATCTAGTTATATGATGATCTAGGTAGTACATGTGGTGGTGATGTGCTATATGTAATCAAGTGGTATGTTGATCATGTATGATATGTTGTTGTGTTAGTATTAACAAATTATCACCTATAATGTCACCAACGGGTCCAACGGGTCAACTGGGTCGAATGTGTCTTGTATTCTTAAACCTTGAGTTCCTTGGTTTGTAGAGCACTTAGGGTTTCGTGTTGTTTTTGTGCACATGTACTTATGTACTCTTGTATTCTAGGTGACCTTTGAAGGTTGTCTTTCCTTCTTTCTTTCAAGTTAAACTCTAAGTTAATTCTTGCGCGCATCAGGTGAGTTCTTGCCCCACTCTTTTTACATAAATCTCTTTTGGGGAGATGGCATACTGTTTACAAACGCTTTTATTTATGAGTGTGTATAATATTGATATAGTGTTGTTTACCATGGAAGTCCTCACACTTTCGAATTGTTAATATTGACTAGCGGGGAAATTTTGGGTAGTACTACTGGGTCTGACGAGCCCCACCTGTGCGACTCGAGGTCAAACGGGTGCAATTTTGTCCTATCACATATTCGTCACGACCTGGTAAGTCGTGACGGGAGGCAACAAACGTATCACAGTCAGCTTCAATCGCGAGATCACTATGATTAATATTTTTATGTTAATAGACTATAACCGCACAGTTGTTAGTTACTTATCGTTTACTCTCCTTACTGTATACTCATTGGCATACGCAACACGTACTTCGCAGCATGGCATCGTCGTCCAGGAATTTAGGCAAGAGACCTGCACGATCTGAATCACCTCCTACATCTCCCGTACCTGATAGGGGATCTAACTGGCCACGACATCCTTATCCTCGCGCGCGAGATAGACTGGGATCAGCCTTTCGTACCTCCTGAGCTCGATCCTCCGCGTAACTGGGATTTCTACCCCACTTACATTAACCGTATGGCTTATAGAGAACGCGTACCACCTGTAGCACCTACACGACCTAGGACTAGGTCATCAACCGCCTCTACTTTGCCTACACTTCCTACCTTGAGCATCCCTCTGGAGCAGGCATTTGCAGCCCTAGTAGCCACACTGGACACAGAGCGACAGCGGATTAGAGGACTCACTGACGAGAACTCTGCGATACGATCTGAGATGCGTCAGCTGCGTTACCAGGTAGATACACTTCAGGAGCGACTTTCGATGGCCATTGGTGGACATCATACTCTGGCAGGCAACGTGGTAGCACTTAGTGGGCGCATGGATGCACAGGATCACCATAATATGGAGATCGATAATAGGTTTGCTGATTTAGAGGCACAGCTAACAGCACTTCAGGTTGCTGAAGCCCCTGCACCTTTAATGGACCCTGATGAGGAAGAATACTGCCCCCGAAATGAAGTGCAGAAACTGGCGATTGAGTTCTGGCAACTCAAAATGCAAGGCTCAGAAATTGAAGCCTACACGACTCGTACTCATGAGTTAGCCACTTTATGCCCAGGGATGGTGAATGAAATGCACAAGAGGGTGGAGCATTATATACGGGGATTGGTGCCCGAAATTCAAAGTATGGTAACTGCTTCTAACCCCACTACCATACAACAAGCAATCCGAACAGCCCACAGGCTGACTGATCAGGCATTTGAGCAAGGACGATTACCTAAACGGGGTGCGGTGGCAAGCGTGCCCGACCAGAAACGCAAGTGGGATGGTTCAAGCAACAAGGGATCGTCATCCAGTAGCCAACTCAACCTCAACAACAGCAGCCAAGTCAGCAACAGCAACAGAAGTTTGATAACAACCGAAGCTTCAACCAGGCGCACTCAAATCAAGGACCCGCGGGTATGGTGGAAGACTGCCGAAGTGCAACCGTGTAACTACCACCATGTGGGTCGGTGTGATAACTTCAAGTGTCAACGTTGTGGGAAGATTGGTCATGCAGCCAAAGACTGTCGGGGTGAACTGATGAGAAAGCCACAACAATCACAAGAAACTCCGAAGGGTTGTTTTGAATGCGGGAAAGAAGGCCATTACAAACGCAACTGTCCCCAACTTAAGAGGAATGGTAATGGTAACAACAACAATGGGAACAACAACAATAATAACAACGGTAATAACAATAACAACAACAATGGTAATGGCAACAACAATGGAGGCAATAACAACAATGGAGCCAAAGGAAGAGCCTTCGTCATTGGCTCAGGTGAGGCTCTAAACGACCCTACAACAGTAACTGGTAAATTTTCGGTTAATGGTCGTTTTGCTACTGTATTATTCGATACCGGAGCCGATAGAAGTTTCGTGTCCACTAGGTTCTGTAGTCTTTTAAGTGATATGCCCTCAACCTTAGAATCTAGATACACCGTAGAGTTAGCTGACGGTACACAGATTCACGTAACGCATATTCTTAGAGACTGCAAGATAGAGCTTGCTGGTCATACGTTCACCATAGATCTCATGCCTGTTACGTTAGGAAGCTTTGATGTGGTAGTAGGCATGGATTGGCTTTCCGATAAACAAGCGGAAGTCATATGCCACGAGAAGATCATAAGGATTCCCATTGGTGAGAAGTCCTTACGGTCAGAGGTGATAGGAGTGGTGCGGTGATAGGCATCATCTCATTCATGAAGGCGCAGAAGTTGTTACGAAAGGGTCGACTGGCCATATTGGCACTAGTCACGGATAAACAGACTGAGGAAAAGAAGATAGAGGATATCCCGTAGTTCGTGAGTTTCTGAGGTGTTTCCGGAAGATCTGCCTGGATTACCGCCTCATCGTCAAGTTGAATTCCAGATTGAGTTGACTCCAGGAGCCGCTCCAATTGCGAGAGCACCATACCGGTTAGCTCCGAACGAACTGCAAGAATTATCCGCCCAACTCCAAGAACTGTTGGATAAAGGTTTATCCGACCGAGTTCGTCACCCTGGGGAGCGCCAGTTCTATTTGTGAAGAAGAAGGTGGTACATTTAGAATGTGTATCGACTATAGGGAACTGAACAAGGTTACTATCAAGAATAGATATCCCTTACCTCGTATCGATGATTTGTTTGATCAACTGCAAGGATCAAGCTATTACTCCAAGATTGATCTGAGGTCTGGGTATCATCAGCTGAGAGTTCGAGAAGAGGACATCTCGAAGACTGCTTTCCGTACACGATATGGTCACTATGAATTTTTGGTCATGCCATTTGGGTTGACGAATGCACCAGCAGTATTCATGGACCTCATGAATCGCGTGTGCAAACCCTATCTTGATCAGTTTGTTATCGTCTTTATTGATGACATACTGATATACTCAAGGACCGAGGAAGAACATGAGAAGCACTTACGTTTAATCTTGGAATTACTTAGAAAGGAACAACTGTATGCAAAGTTTTCTAAGTGTGATTTCTGGATACGTGAGGTACAATTCTTAGGTCATATTGTCAACGAGAAGGGAATACATGTTGATCCTGCTAAGATTGAAGCGATAAAGAATTGGTCTGTTCCTAAGACACCGAGTGAGATACGACAATTCCTTGGATTAGCGGGATTTATCGACGATTCATTGAAGATTCTCTAAGATTGCACAACCTCTCACAGCCTTGACTCACAAGGGAACGACGTACAAATGGGGTGAGTCAGGAATCTGCTTTTCAGTTGCTGAAACATAAATTGTGTAGCGCACCAATATTAGCGTTACCGGATGGTAGCGATGACTTCGTAGTCTACTGCGACGCTTCTATTCAAGGACTTGGATGCGTCCTGATGCAGCGGGATAAAGTGATAGCATACGCCTCTAGACAGTTGAAGATTCATGAGAACTATACCACCCATGATTTGGAACTGGGTGCGGTAGTGTTTGCCTTGAAGATCTGGAGACATTACTTGTACGGTACCAAATGCACCATCTACACCGATCACAAGAGTCTTCAGCACATCTTTGAGCAAAAGAGTTGAATATGAGGCAAAGACGCTGGGTGGAATTGTTAAACGACTATGATTGTGCTATTAAATACCACCCGGGGAAGCAAATGTAGTTGCTGATGCGCTGAGTAGAAAAGAGACTGCTAAGCCTCGACGAGTGCGAGCTCTGCAACTAACGATTAGTACGCAATTACCCGAACAAATCGTGATGCTCAAACTGAAGCTCTGAAAGTAGAAAATATGAGTTTAGAAGGGTTACGAGGATGGAAAAGCAATTAGAAGTAAAGCGGATGGAATTCGTTACTTCATGGATAGGCTATGGGTACCTCTACACGGAAATCTGAGAGACTTG
Source organism: Flaveria sonorensis (assembly GCA_025506505.1). Classification (NCBI taxonomy): domain Eukaryota; kingdom Viridiplantae; phylum Streptophyta; class Magnoliopsida; order Asterales; family Asteraceae; genus Flaveria; species Flaveria sonorensis. The sequence goes on along the minus strand of JACCIY010001742.1, from coordinate 3,902 downwards.
GTCATGATTGAGGCTCACAAGTCCAAGTATTCTATACATCCTGGATCTGACAAGATGTACCACGATTTGAAGGCGCACTATTGGTGGCCTAACATGAAAGCAGATGTAGCTACTTATGTGAGCAAGTGTCTGACCTGCTCAAAGGTAAAGTGGAGTATCAGAAACCATCTGATTATTACAACAACCCGAGATCCCTATGTGGAAGTGGGATCAAATATCAATGGATTTTATTACTAAGTTACCTCGTACTTCTACGGGTTGCGATACAATATGGGTTATCGTGGATCGATTGACAAAATCTGCTCATTTCCTAGCGATAAAGGAAACAGATAAGATGGAGAAGTTTAACCCGACTTTATCTGAAGGAGATCGTTTCGAGGCATGGAGTACCAATCTCAATTATTTCTGATCGCGATTCTCGTTTCACATCACACTTCTGGCAGTCGTTGCAGAAAGCTTTAGGTACACGATTGGATATTACTGCTTATCATCCACAGACTGATGGTCAAAGCGAGCGTACTATACAGACTTTGGAGGACATGTTACGTGCTTGTGTGATTGATTTCGGGAATAACTGGGAAGTTCACCTACCGTTGGTGGAATTTTCTTACAACAACAGTTATCACACTAGTATAAAGGCAGCACTTTTGAAGCTTTGTATGGGAGAAAGTGTAGATCACCAGTTTGCTGGGCTGAAATTGGTGATAGTCAATTAACGGGTCCTGAGTTAGTACACGAGACAACTGAGAAGATTGTTCAGATAAGAAACCGCATGGCAGCACGAGACAGACAGAAAAGCTATGCTGACAAACGACGAAAACCTTGGAATTTCAGATAGGTGACAAAGTTTTGTTAAAAGTCTCACCATGGAAAGGCGTAGTTCGGTTTGGTAACGAGGAAAGCTAAATCCGAGATACGTTGGACCATTTGAGATAGTGGAAAGAATTGGTCCAGTGGCTTATCGACTAGCCTTACCTGATTCATTGAGTGGAATCCATGATGTATTCCATGTTTCAAACCTAAAGAAATGTTTAACGGATGAAACGATGGTCGTACCACTGGAAGAAGTTCAAGTAGATGAACAACTACGCTTCATTGAGGAACCGGTCGAGGTGATGGATCGTGAGGTGAAACGCTTAAGCAAAGCAAGATACCCATCGTCAAAGTTCGTTGGAACTCGAGACGTGGACCAGAATTCACGTGGGAACGTGAAGATCAAATGAAGCTTAAGTATCCTCAGCTATTTGAAGGACGATGCCAGCCGGCGAAGGTATTGATTAAATTTCGGGACGAAATTTCTTTCAACATGGGGATGATGTGACAACTCATCCAAAACTCACACGATTTCGATTTCCTTGTGCCAATGCAGTAGACCAGTGATGGAACACTCACCATGTAACGCAATTTTCGGGACGAAATTCTTTCAACATGGGGATAATGTGACATCCGGTAATTTCCGTTACCAAACTCCGTTTGTTCCGTTAAGTCTTGCATACACGTGTCGGGAGCACACACTAGTTGTCGTTGAACGTTGGTGACTTAACAATAATCAGTAATGTTAAATTGATGATAATTAGGTTAACAATGTGATTATTAAGTTATGCTTATGTGATTTGAATGTTAATTGTAATGTTATCGCGTAACGTGAAAATGTGCATATTTATTCGTGTGTTTTGTGATAAATGGGAATTATGCATGATTGTTATTTGTGATTAATAATAATTGTGTTTAGTAGTTAAAAACTATTTAAAAACTATTCAAAAGCTTATTTTTATAAAATACAAATTATAAGGGTTAAAAGGTAATTATCATTAATAAAATTAAATCAAAAACCAAAATCCCAAACCCTAACCTCCCCCAATCGCCGCGACCTCCCTCTCCTCTCCCTTGCGATTTCGCCAAGAACATCCAATTAACATCGATTTGATCGAGTTCAAGCATTACAACAAGTTAGAATCATCAATTGCAAGCCATTACACGATAAAGGTTAGATTTTTGGTGTTCCTTTCATGTATTGACTATGGCCGAATGTATGCGATTTCTGATTGGAGGTCGATTACATGTTGTTTGTTGATGTTAATGTGTTTGTTAGATAGATTACATGTTAATTAACGTCAAGTATGCAAAAAGGTTGGATTTTTACAGTTTTATGGGATTTACATTAAGGCCGAAACCCTAGTTCGAATATTGCAATTGAATTCGATTTTTTGGTGTTTGTTGATGTTATTATGTTAGTTAGGTTAGATTGATGTTAGTTAACGTCGATTATGCAAGAAAGCTATGATTTTGGTACTTTGTTCATAGGTTACTAATAATAGTAACTTTATTTTGCATGAATTGATGATTGGTTGATGTATGAATGTTATGGATGTGTTTGTGATGATGATTAGATGCTAGATGGTTGATATGAATGTTAGGAATTCAAGAATGCATGTTGTAGTTCGTACCTACTAAAGATAGTAACTTTTGGGTATGAAAGTTGATGAATCATGATGATTAGGTGTTGTTGATCATGTTTAGATGTTGTCATGGACTTGAATTGGTATATAATTGATGAATTCATGAATGTAGTGTGAGTTTGATGAATTGGGATGAACTTTCCCAAAAGGGAAACTTTATTTGTGCAAATCCTTGAATTGATGATTTGAGCATGTTTGGGATGTTAGGATCATGCTAGTGTGTTCATGGATGGGTTTCTAAGGTGACTAAATGTGTTGTTTATGTTGTATGAATGTTGATTTGGGTTGTTATCTGTTTTGGCCTGTTGTGATTTGCATGATTTGTATGATATCTAGTTATATGATGATCTAGGTAGTACATGGTGTGATGTGCTATATGTAATCAAGTGGTATGTTGATCATGTATGATATGCTGTTGTGTTAGTATTAACGAATTATCACCTATAATGTCACCAACGGGTCCAACGGGTCAACTGGGTCAATGTGTCTTGTATCTTAAACCTTGAGTTCCTTGGTTTGTAGAGCACTTAGGGTTTCGTGTTGTTTTTGTGCCACGTACTTATGTACTCTTGTATTCTAGGTGACCTTTGAAGGTTGTCTTTCCTTCTTTCTTTCAAGTTAAACTCTAAGTTAATTCTTGCGCGCATCAGGTGAGTTCTTGCCCCACTCTTTTTACATAAATCTCTTTTGGGGGAGATGGCATACTGTTTACAAACGCTTTTATTTATGAGTGTGTATAATATTGATATAGTGTTGTTTACCATGGAAAGTCCTCACACTTTCGGATTGTTAATATTGACTAGCGGGGAAATTTTGGGTAGTACTACTGGGTCTGACGAGCCCCACCTGTGCGACTCGAGGTCAAACGGGTGCAATTTTGTCCTATCACATATTCGTCACGACCTGGTAAGTCGTGACGGGAGGCAACAAACGTATCACAGTCAGCTTCAATCGCGAGATCACTATGATTAATATTTTTATGTTAATAGACTAGCTATCTATTGCAATACACTACTTATGCTCTGAAAACTATTGATTGGTTTATATTTAACGCAAACTCTTGAACTCACCAACCATGTGTTGACTTGTTTAGTATGCTATTCTCAGGTTAAGGTTGCCAGTTGCCTAGGAGCACGCACGTCAGCATTGTTGAGTTGTCTACATTTGCATTGTTTACAAATTGGGATTATTTTCATTTTATACATTTGTGTTTGGGGCGCGTTTGTTTTTGCGCATTCTCGTTACATATTACTTGTTTTGGTTTTTCTAGTTTTAAAAACGCTTCCGCAGTATTTTAAACGCTTCCGCAGTATTTTAAACGTTAACTCTGGTTTTGTTTATTTATCATATAGAGTCGTTCTTGGTAACTAATGACTGAGATCCTGGTATGTCACGCGCCTCGCGGTAAAACCCCGCTCGCGGATTTTGAGGGTGTGACACAAC
>JACCIY010000997.1:0-79101 GCA_025506505.1 Flaveria sonorensis | reverse complement strand
AATCCATGAAGATGGGGATGTTGACAAGTAGAAAAGAAATAGTAGCATGTGATTCATAGCTACTTTATATGTTTCTTTCTACTTGTATTTATGGAGGTTAACCATCATTGATCAAGACATCACATATGCTCCCCTTATCCCTCATCATTGGAGTACTTCTAGGGAATGGGATGTGGTCACACTTGTTGACCCATGTGTGCTCAATTAATTTACTTGTGTTATTAGATAGAATATATATTCGGGGTGAATTAGTGCTTATAATGTATCTCTTGAGAGAGATAAATCATGCCTGGTGAATCTTTTAACAAACAAGTTGAATGTCTAATTAGGGCTAATTTCTTTTTGGTATTTAGATGGGATTTAAGCATTTATGTGGTCATTGACTGATTGAGGCATCAATTACTCCTTCATTTTGATGAAGTTTGAGTTTTTTGCCTAGACGCGACAAACAAAATTAGTCTCGTATTAAATGCTCCCAAACCTTTATAACGTTAAATTACCCTTATCGTGTTTTTACTTTTTCCTTCACCATTTTCCTTTCGACTAAATGCATAATCCATCATTGTTGTTACTGTGAAACTTGTCCAACAACTCTTTGTGTTAATAGCTTGTAGGTTTGGAAATTTATCTTTTTCTTCTTATTTTCTAATGAGGATTTGCTATCATAATGCCTTCCAAATACTTGTTTATCATAATGCATTTCACATACTGAGAAACCAACTGTAGTTATGGGCGCACTTTATAGATTAATGACCGAATGGCCTAATTTTCACGATGGAATCATGTAAGAACCTAAAGGGGTGTATATGTTATTTTTGATTAGTGAATATTTAGGAGTCTTTTGAAAAAAATTGTAAGAAAAGCAAACTAAACACAAGATAAAGGATAGAATTATATTACCACGTCAATTATAACAATATAGTGTGATCTAACAACTTCGTCGTAGTCAACTCCTTGATCCACGGGCAAGAGTTTCTTCACCATTAACGTGTCTCTAAAACCTGATAAAGATCACCGTCACAATGTCTTACTAAGAAGGTAGTGATCACCACAAATTTTATCATGTAAATGGGTCATCAATACATATAAATTACAAGCTAAAGAAATACTATTGTTTGTTTTAAGGCTTTTGATCTTCTCTTGCTTAAGAATCTTGATGATGAGAACTAATTGATAAAATAATAATTCAAGAGTATCTGACTATTATGTATTTTTTGTTTGCAAGAGGCAGTCAAAGTGTTAAAAGAAGGATTGTTTAAAGCCTAAAGAAGAGATAATGGAAATTGATCTTCCTTTATCACATGCCTATAAGTGTAACAATTATCTAACATAAGTATAGGAGTTTAACATCTATTCTAATAATTCTTTACATTGTTTGACATATGTCATTCTTACAATCACTCTCCCATTTATTTTCCCACCTAAATTATTTATTATATTTTAAAAAGTCAAATAATTAATTTTCGAAAATTTCTCTTACTCTCTTTATATTATAAACTAGGTTAGTGACCCGTGTGTTACATAGATTGACAAATAGTTAAAATGATACATGGGTAAATAAATCTATAAAATTCATAGTAATATAAATATGATATATATGATGTTGAATAGATAAATTAAAATAAAAAGGTTATCATAATATAATCTATACTACTATATAATACATTTTTTTGGATAGAGATGTAATTTTAACAAACGTACAAGTTTTAAATCAATATGTACAAAGGGGTGCAAGACATTTGAAAGAGATACAATAGAAAATTGATTAAGATTTTAAGATGCTTTAGGGGTAATATGGTAAATTTATCTATAAAATTTTATATACTTGACATTTTTGTCCTTGTCTCTTTCATGCATTTAATACAAATTATTAATACATTATTTAATAATATGATATTATTTGAATCACTTCATTAAATTTTATTTTATTTATGATACTATAAATGACATTTAAATTTATATTTACTAATTATATTTTTATAACTAAATGCTATTTAAATTAAGTACTATTTTATTTAAATATTTAAGTATATAACTAATATATGTCTTCATATTTATAATAATTATAATACTAATATTTTATCTACGGGCATAATGTGAGTTTAATAATTTTAATATTTATCTATATCTTTTATAATAAAAGTAAAAGTAGTATAGAATGGTAATCTTCCATGTAGATTAACACACCCATATAAAAAGTTATGCTTACATTTCAAAAAATTAATCATTTTATTCATTTATGCCTTTACAATAAAATACAACATATGATGCTTATAATACAAATGCTAAAGCATATACACGTGGCCAAACAAAACCGTTATTCACTTTCAATACCATTCATTCATTGCGATTGAGCACTCATCCCCCTTCTCCTTTCCCTTGCCGGTTGTTAGCAGCTCAAGAACAATCAAGATGGTAATTTATGGTGACAATTTCTCCATTAACTTTCTCCGATCTATGCAAATTACCACCGAAAGCTATCTACGATGATCATTATATTGAATTATGCTGCAAATTCTTGACTCACAACACTATTGTATTTCCGTCTTCCTATTGCGCCCTCAACCCCCATCTTTCTCTGCATCATCAACATCATCATCATCGCATGTCTCACCTATCACCGGTTACACCCTGGTTTTATTTCCAAGTGTTTGGCGGTACATACCGATTCACGCTCGTCCACTATCGCTGGTTTCTTATTCGACAGTAATAACATTTGCCGTAAATCTCTTAAAGATTTCACTGCTATGTTGCTTTGTTCCAACCACCCTTGAATCAGGTCAACTTTGATTTGTATTTTAATGTTTTACTTTCATTGTTATCTGGTTTTAATCGATTTATTGCTTAATTTACTGTCATTTGAAGTGTAAAACCATTGAGGTCAAAAGTTTTGTTAGGTTTAAACTTGGAGTTCGTCTATTGTTTCGGGCTATGAATATATTTTATAATCAAATGTTTTTTTTTTTTCAAAAAGAATAAATTGATGTTCTTTTATTTCTTCAGTTAAATCATATATGGAAAAATAAAGATAAGCATATAAGCATGTTTCCATCAAATATTCATTCAAATTTTGAAGATGGTTGGTTAGTTATAAGATTGAATGCTTTCGAAGAGCTAATAAACTAGGAAAAAAATGAAACTTGTTATAAAATCTTACATCTTTTTAACAAATAAACAAATAAATACATAGTTATCCATTGTATGAAACTATAACCTACATTCATAACACGAAAATCTAAGTAATAAGCGATTTCTGATAACAAATACCACTCATGATTTTACTAATCTTGTTGGGATAATATAGTTGTTGGTATAGTTGTCTTAAAGACTTTTTTGATATACGTACTTGTTTTCTTTCACTCAATTTTTTCAATAATTGTATTTTGATTTTTTAATCTACCTCATAACGCACCAAGCCGATACAGACTAAAATCGAATTCTCAAAAAATCACGCAACAACCGTACTGCCGCAACACGCGGATATTTCCACTAGTAGTATAAAAAAGTTATGTCGTTCCACAATAGAAACATATGAAGATATAATGGTTGAACAGAAAATGAAGAAAAATTATCAACTAATGAACAAATTTGATAAAATATATAAAAGTATGTAACCATGATGCGTAACTAAGACAAAAAAAGTTAAAATTAAAAACTAATTGTTCATAAAAATGTAAATACTTTTTGTGTGATGGTATTGAAGATTATAAAAGATGGGTAGAAGTTATATCAATGGAAGGTTGTTAAAAAATAAACATTATGAAAAATATGAATAATCTCATGAATTTTAAAATTAATCGAAAGGAAAATGTTATTTCAAAAGAAAATAGATAGAAATTTTTATTTTAATAAAATAATATTGTTAACGTAATATTAAAATTAATAACTTAATTATTATTTGTTAACAAAATTAGCAAATTCTTATAACTTTTGAAAAGATGTCAAATAATCTAAAAGTAATAAATGATTATAAATATAACATTTATTGTAATTGATATGAGTTAATAGTTTTCAAATTCATTATAACTCAAAATTGAAAGATGTAACGACATGTGACAATATAAATGTGACGCTTAGGTGATCTAGCTAGAAAAGGGCTATGTGTAAGCATAGTTAGTATTTTATTATATGTTATAGATACAAGTCCTTTCTGAATCAATGATTTTTAAAAAACTTTTTTTCATTATATTAAAAAAAACTAAGTATTATGATTAAAAATATATTATTTCAAAATCAAAATTGTCTAAAACTATGAATTTATTCTAAAACAACAATTTTTTTAATTATAAAAAATTTTAAAATCAATCTTTCTAAAAAATAAAAGTTTTATATAAAACCATCTTTCACAAAACAAACCCGGAGTTTTTAAACAACAAAATATAGATAAAAAACGAAAGTTTTCAAAGCAACAATTTTTCAAGACAAAAGTTATAAAAATAATAAAAATGTTTTATCAGATAATCAAAGTACTTACTCATACATAATTTTAATTATATCTTATTTTTAACGTTTTAATACATATTTAGTATTTTTTATATATGAACCGTGTAATTTATAGAGTTATAACCTAGTAATTCATAAAATGGATACTTTCATGATTTTCAACAATAAATTTCATTTTTTAACAGAATAAATTTCATTTATTAATTGGCATATGTTTTAATCATTTTCTCCCTCCTCCCTTTTTCTTTGATTTTAACATGTGGCTTGATCTCCAGTAAACTTTAAGGTTGATGTTGTACGACCACGAGTCATTTTTCTTAGTTAAAATGAGTCCATGTTATATTTATTTTGCTTGTGTCAATTAAAATATTAATAGAAAGTACATACAATAACATCACATATTGTTCTCATTGGTGCTTTAGTAGAATTTAATTGACGTTGATAAATTAGAGAATCGTGTTCCAAACACCACCACACTTTCTTTTGTTTCATCAAATTGCCTACAAATGTCACATCTATTAAATAAATGTTTTCATTTATTTAATTTAAGGAGCAAACCAGTGTTTACTAGCATAATATGTGTGGGTGGGTGTTTGTTTGTGTTCGTGCACATTAACTAACACAACAGTTTTATAGCATTTTGTATAAATATTAAGTTCAAAACGTTCTCACAAAAATTACAGAAAAAACCAAGATATAAAAATGTTTATATGTTTAAAATATGGTTTTTATAAACAAATAAATGAATAAAAATTAGAGTAAGGTTATAGTAACCTTGTAGAGATAAATTTGGCAAAAATTTTATTTTGTTAATGTTACTGAAAAATACTAAAGTAGACGAATGGAAAACACTTTGATTTACTTCTTTATCACTACTTCAACCAATATGAAAATATCACTGATACCGCCATACTTTCATCTCTCTGTGTCATCTCATTTTCCATCTCATCAGTTTCACTCTCCATCTATTTAATATCCATCCCTTCCAACTAAATTATCGAGTGCATACCCATTCTAACACAAACAAAGGGTAATTTCATATATCCAACTTAGAATTTGATATAATATTTGTATAGAAAATCATGATATTCAATATTTTTTTAATATTAGGACATTTTTGTTATTTTATTAAATCTTCAGTTAAAATATGAGAATTTAAAGTGTACAGGAAACGAAAAAACATAACGATTAAGTCATTTTTAATTTTTTGGTAAATAAGAGAAATATAAAATTTTTAATATTTTAAATGAATGTATCTGCAATCTGCTTACAAACTTTTTGAATAACTAAATATAAAAGGATCCTTAAATCGATGTTCTTAACTCACTTTTGTAAATTCAGACTTCTTATGTTTATGATATTTTCAAACATCTATCAGTATAATAAGTAATTAACAGGAATTATATAGTTACTTTGCGAATAAACCTGATAAGCAATAGCATGTGATATACTCGTATAATAATTAAAATAACAATAACATAATAAGAGTAATAAAAGGTGATAATAATATAATAATATGGCATATAAATAAAGAGAGAAAGAGAGATATCTCTTGGGAACATATCTCTCTGACTAAAAATACGTTCCGTACAATAAGAGTCAACGTCGGTGTCAGCCTTTTTTTACACTCCCCTCTGATCCCATATTTCCATTTATACCCTTGCTTCCCCATATTATTTTATCTTATGCCATTTTAATTAATAATAGAATAATGCGGAAATGTTTTATAGGATCTATGCTTGGGTTCTGAAAAATTAAAAGTAAAAGAAATGTTTTATAAGTGCGTCTTTTTATTTCATGTAAAACTATAGAAAATCACAGAAAAATAAATAAATATATTTGTATCATATCGGCCAGATATTATGAGAGACAAGTAGAATAGATTTTATAGTTACATATTTATTTTATGTAAACTTTAAAAGTGACATTTATATAATTCTTGAAATTTTAGTTATTCAAAGGTATTTAATAACCAGGGTTTTAAAAATATAGACTAAATAATATTTGAGCGATGATATTTTCTGAACAAAAGTATGGAAAAACATTGTTGTAGGATATCAAGAGTCTTTAAATATACTCTTAAAAGTGTAATATCTTAATATTATTTTATTTTCAACACTGAGAATAAGCTATAATAGGTTAAAATCATGTATTATACATGTTGAATAAAAAAATATTAGTAGTTAGTAATAATGATTTATGAACTCTAAAATGATATTTTGAGATACAATATGATTAAAATTATGTTTGAATACATAATTCAATAATAAATAAAAATATTAAAAATTCAAAGACATAGGTATAACTTATAAATCTTTAAAACTTTTTCTGTATCCGACACTAATATTCTATTTATAAATTTACCATCTTAATTTAAAAATCATAGTTTTAGCCATCCTTTATTTATGTCTCTAAATAATGTAAATACAGCTGATGATGTGTGAGTACTAGTAATTTCAAAAACAAACAACCTTGGATATATAGAGTGAATTGTCCTTGACTTGTATCTCATAACATCCTCAAATTTCATCTGCGAGGTTCTACCGCGAAGCGCGTGATAAATTAGGATCTTGGTCATTGGTAATGTCGAACGACCACTATATGAAATTAAAATACTGAATTTATTATTCAACATGAGAATAATACTGTTTTCAAAGTTTAAATTGCGGAAGCGTACATAAATGTAAAAACAACCAAATGTAAATAATGCGCAAAACACAACGCCCAAACAAAGTAAGTAATGTAAAATGAAACAATTTAAATGTTTGATGAAAGCTATGACTCTCCAGTGCATTCCTAACCTTTAGTTGTCTTGGCGACCTGAAAAAACATGCCTAAAGTGTCAACACAATGGTTGGTGAGTTCATAGGTTTCATAATCAAATAAATGTTTGAAATGCTCATAAGATAAAGTAAACAAAGCCATATTGCTAGATAGCTAACCTATGTTCATGTTACTTAATGTTTCTAAACTGAAGCTGTCTGTTTGATGTTGTTTGCCTTTCACCACGTCTATCATCAACGACGGTTAAGTGTTAGGTCAATATTACACTCGTTAGATATCCAGTTGAGTTTGCACAACTAACGTGGGTGTCCGGGCTTGTCAAACCTAGTAGTACTACTTAAGCTTACTTTGATAGATCGTTACTAACGGTTTGATATGGAAGGACTTTTCATGACATGTTTGCGCTAAAATAAATAGGTGATATAACAATAATATAATATAAAACTATTTGTTTGCATGCTTCTCCCCCAAGAAAGAAAAGTATGTAAAAGCGGGGCCGGACCTTGAAGACTCAACTTATATTGTGTGTAAAACTTGAAATGCAAAATCAGGATCACTAAGTGTTATCTATCAAACATAGGTCTGTGAGTATGTGTTGATGTTAGTCCATTTAAACCTATTGTATCCAAACATCTCTAATTGTTAGTGCGTCTAACAAAAATTAAATGTTTGAGCAGTTTGATCAAAGTTAACTTTTGTCGACCAAGTTTGACCAGACGACCCATGGTGATTCATTTTAATGAATTCATGTTCAATACCATTCTTAAAGTTTATCACATTGCACACAGGATTGCAAACGAACCAAACGAATACGTACAAGGCCTTGTCCGTGTTCGTTCATTAAGAACTAAACTTGTTCATGAACTGTTCACGAACACTTACAGAACAGATTTCCTTGTTCGTGTTTGTTCATTAAGAAAATGAACATGTTCATGAACTGTTTACAAACACTTACCGAATGCAAACGAACACATACAAGATCAAACGAAAACAAACAAATATTCATGAACATGATAAACACAAAGAAGTCTATGAACACAAACAAATGCAAATGGTCACATATTTATTTTAGAATAAAATTAGCATTTTTATCACAAAATTTACCAAAAAATAAACAAACACATAACATAAATATCCAAAAACACTTGACATAATTGTCATAAAAATAACAAACACAAAAATTAAGAACATAATCAAACACATTAATGAACACAAATGACACATTATCGAACGTTCACGAACGGACATTAACAAACATAAACGAATACATTATCGAACGTTCACGAACATAAATGTACGAACACAGCTTGTGTTCATGTTCGTTCGTTTAACCAAACGAACGGAATTTTTTTGTTCGTGTTCATTCATTTACTAAACGAATGAATATAAACGAACTTCCCACAAACCAGTTCACGAATAATTCATTGAATGTTTAGTTCGTTTACAACCCTAATTGCACATAATGTTCGAAGTTAGGTATCTATTTTAGGAGGTTTCCTTTTTAGGAAAGTAGGGTTTCCATTACATATATGTAATCAAACACTTTTTAAACCATCTAACATAGCAATACATGCATCATAATTTACACGTAATTTATCATGTCTCCTAACATGGCAAGTTAAAAACATATAGCACCTTACTATCCATAATTTTTCATTTATACCAATGTATGATCATGAATAACATTTTTCATAAACCAAATTTCTCAACACGTTCCTATGATCAATCTAACCCAAATTAATCATCATAACACATTCCGCACATGTAGAACTTAACATAAAATTTACTAACCCAATAAAGTTACCAGCATTAGTAAGTTATGATCATACATCATGTTTTTTATAATTTAGTCATTCCTAACACATTCCTGTGTTCTAAACAATGCATAACCATCATCACAATCCATTATGTATGCCCTAACTAAATCCACATAACATCATTGATAATAAAATTACTAATTTCACAACAAATGAAATTTGGGTTCAATTCCATGAATCCAAATCATTAAAACGCATTAACATGATTCAATTAACATTCTAGCATCAATTTAACACCCTATCATGTCAATAATATACTTTTTAACAATCATACAATTAAAGTTACTATATTAAGTAACCCTCGGTTTTCATACATAACTAGGGTTTCTAACAAAATCAATCCATACAATCACTATTGTATAACATAAAAACACATAATTGACATTCAATTCAACATAATTGCTTGATTAGATGTGTGTATAGATGAACTAAGGTTTCATGAAGAAACTAGATAAAAACATGTAGAAATCATCAAAACTTACTTGAGTACTTGAAATACTCGATTACTAATGATGTCTTGATGAAAGAAACTTCCAATTTCACGAACGATTACTAATGATGTCTTGATGCAAAAAATGTAACTCCCAAAATGCATATAAAACAGGTTTGGGTGATCTGTGGGCAGGTTTTATTAATACGGGTTGCTAGTTACATCAAGATTTATTAAACTCAAATAAATAAAATAAAGTCTAATCTATTAAATTATAACAATTTTATAACAATTTATATATAAAATTAAACATCTAAGCATGAAATCACATAGCATATAATTTCATATAAATTATGTTAATATGTTTGTTTGAAAATATTATTTTGATAAATCACCAACGTTCAGGGACAAATATCGTGTGTGATCTAGTAATTCTCTAAATTAGTGTTACATAAATGTTTGTGCAATAACAGATTCACTTAATTAAACCTAACTAAGTGAAATACATGAATGAATGTTTAGATAATATATTTCATGTTAATCCTAAAATTGTCAGACATCACATATCTATTATCATTGACTCTTATTTATTATCATTGCTGTAAAAATTTGGTTCTCTATTTATTAATAAAGTTAATAAAATACTAATAATGATAATCTCTTTAATCGGGTAGGAAATAAGTAGTACAACATCCAATACAAATCAGAATAAAAATACAATTTATGCATATAAAGTGATTCCAACTGTTGTCTTCATGATAACTTAAACGTGTCTCCTTGTATGCTTCTTCATAGCAAGAATGAACAAACAAATTGTTGAACGGTTGTGGTTGAGGATTTATGCTCAACATGGGTCACTTAAAACAAATTTCATGTCTCCACTTGGGCGAACACGTCTGTCTCCTTTGGTACAACAGTCGAAATCAGTGTGTACAACCGAAGATGTCCCCGTGCCTGATGTTTCACTGGGCTATATGGTATTTTCAAGATTAAAAGAGAAAAGATGAAGTTAGTGATGTGATGAAAGAAATCAAAGAGAGTTCTCTTCTCTAGTAGTTTGTTTGACTCTCACTTTTTTATATGAGTTTTAAAGTTTTCCCTCTCTAAGAAAATGAATCAAATATTCATTTTATACTTACCTCAAAACTTTATATTAGTTTGATTATTTAACCAAACTATGACATATTTATTAGTCAAATAAAACATCCATTTGATTTATGTCAATTTAAATAAAATTATGACGTTGGATTAAAACTCATTATTTATTCATGAAATGAGATTACAAGTTATAAAACAAATCATTATATTGATTCATAACATAGATTTATAAGTAAAAAATAAAACATCCATGTTAATTCATAACATGTTTTGTTAGCATTAGGCAAGAAGATATATAATAGATATATAATAACATAATCAATACTATGTATGTTGTATTAGGTAGCAACTTGAATCATCTAAGTTCAACATTATTTATTTTACGATTCAATTTCGAGCATCAATATCTTATTTTGTCTTTTCTTCGATTGTAACGTGTTTTGATTCGTTGTGAAATCCTCACATGCTAGAACATAGACCCGTAAATAATTATCTATATAACTCATATATAAATAGAAATATGTACATCCAAAATTAATAAAATGTAACACCCCGAATTTTTATTTAAATGAAGAATAAAGAAAAGTATGTAGAGGGAAAGGAATATGGGCTTAAGAAGAAGGGGCAAGGTGTAAAAGTATCAAAACTCATTATTTTAATATAAATGAGGGTATGGCCGCCCCATAAAACAGCAGATCTGCTTTTTGGCCTCGGTTGAAGAAGAAGAAGAGCAAAAAATCGGGTTTTTGGAGAAGAAGAAGGAAGAAGAAGCCGCAAAAAGGTTAGTTCTCGGGTTTATGTTCGGTTTTAGCTTAGTTTGCAGCTTATAACCGAAGCTCTCGATGTTTTAGAAGGTTGTTCTCGGGATTTTGAAGCTGAAATCACAGGTGAAAGTGTTTGGGTTGAAGAGCTGCTTCAAGGTCAGTTTCTAGACCCCCTCTTTTACAGATTTTAAAGCTTTGGGGCTATTATGCATACCGGGTAAAAAGTTTTATTTTAAAGATAACCGTATGTTTCGGCTTTTTGTTCGATGTATGTGCTGTGATTGTATGTTCTAGGCTTGTTATGGTTTAGTATTGTGCTTGGTAAGGTTTAGATGCCCTTAGTATGTTAGATCTGTGTTTGGTTGGTGTTAGAATGGTGTTCGGTTGAGTTTGGCAGTGTTAGACATATTTCAGAATGTCCTCATGCGCCCAAGTGTTATGTGTCTTGAGCTATTACCTTGATTGACCGTGTTAGGACTCACTATACTTGATATATCTTGAGCTATTACCTTGATTGACAGTGTTGGTGTTTGAATCTTGTAGTGTTTTAGATGGCTGGCGATAGGTCTTCTGAGGCTTCGCGTGGTGGAGGTCGTGGTGGATGTGGTGTTAGACGGCGTGTCATGAGGAGCAGAGCTAAGACTGCTGAGACGGCTCCTGAAGAGCCAGAGTTTCGTCACCAAGACGGCGAGGATGGAAGTGCTAATCTGAGAGCCTCAGTGAAGGAGGCGGTGGTTGAGGAGGTTCATCAGGTCATGCAGACGATTCTGCCGACTGTAGTGACCGAGGTCATTAGAGCTATGAAGGAGGATGAGAAGAAGGAGAGTGAGAAAAGAAAGACCTCTAGACGAGGAGGCGAGGAAGGAGGTCTAAGGGGGAGGGAGCAACCGGAGACTGACATGGTTGTCTCCAGTGATGATGAGGAGGATGAGGAAGCTGTGCAGGAGACTGCGAAGGGATGCAGCTATGGAGCATTCCAAAGGTGTAAGCCCCCTAAGTTTGATGGAAATGGGAGTGCAGCGGATGCACAACGTTGGGTGAGAGAAATGGAAGAGGTACTTGAGATTAGCGAGTGCCGCAAGGATCAGAAGGTGAAGTTTGCTACCCACTCATTCGTGGATTCAGCCTTGTGCTGGTGGGACAATATTGTTCGGGCTGAGGGCACCAGAGCAATCGGGAGGATGAGGTGGAAGGAGCTGAAGAGGTTGGTAATCGAGGAGTTTTGCCCTCATAGAGAGATTGACAAAGTTGAGAGGGAGTTCCTGCAGCTAGAGGCGGGAACGATGACTCACCAACAGTACACCACGAAGTTCAACGAGATGGCAAGGCTGGTGCCAGATCAGGTGACGCCTGTGTCACGAAAGATCAAAAGGTATATTCAAGGTCTGCCAGCAGATATCCGCAGACATCTGATCGCTGCCCGGCCAGGGACGTTTAGGTCAGTGGTTGACTTGGCAGGGAGGCTGTATGATGAGCGAGAGGCAGTGCGATGATGGATGAGGAAGAGGAGCGGAGTTATGTTAAGAGTGGGAGCGGAAGGCGGGATGATGATGATGGTGAATTTGTGGCTGGAGGTAAGACGATGAGGTTCGATGATGTTCGATGATCGAAAGAGGATGACTGAGAGGGAAAGAAGGGATGAGTCGAAGGATGGTTCCACCTGTGCGAGTACAGTGGAGCCCCGAAGGGGACTAAGCCTACGTGTAAGATCAAGGAAGAGGTGAGACAGCGTTACCCGTAACTGTTCGAGAAGCGACAGGTTTCGGGGACGAAACCTACATAAGGGGGGTGGACTTGTAACAACCCGAATTTTTATTTAAATGAAGAATAAAGAAAAGTATGTAGAGGGAAATGAATATGGGCTCAAGAAGAAGGGGCAAGGTGTAAAAGTGCCAAAACTCATTATTTTAATATAAATGAGGGTATGGCCGCCCCATAAAGCAGCAGATCTACTTTTTGGCCTCGGTTGAAGAAGAAGAAGAACAAGAAATCGGGTTTTTAGAGAAGAAGAAGGAAGAAGAAGCTGCAAAAAGGTTAGTTCTCGGGTTTATGTTCGGTTTTAGCTTAGTTTGCAGCTTGTAACAGAAGCTCTCGATGTTTTAGAAGGTTGTTCTCGGGATTTGAAGCTGAAATCACAGGTGAAAGTGTTTTGGTTGAAGAGCTGCTTCAAGGTGAGTTTCTAGACCCCCTCTTTTACAGATTTTAAAGCTTTGGGGCTATTATGCATACCAGGTAAAAGGTTTTTTTAAAGATAACCGTATGTTTCGGCTTTTTGTTCGATGTATGTGTTGTGATTGTATGTTCTAGGCTTGTTATGGTTTAGTATTGTGCTTGGTAAGTTTTAGATGCCCTTAGTATGTTAGATCTGTGTTTGGTTGGTGTTAGAATGGTGTTCGGGTGAGTTTGGCAGTGCTAGACATATTTCAGAATGTCCTCATGCGCCCAAGTGTTATGTGTCTAATGTTCTCATGCGCCCAAGGGTGGTGCGCCCGAACAGGGCTGATGCGCCCAGAGTGCCCATGCGCCCATGTAGGTAGTGCGCCTGAACAGTGGTTCATGCTCCCAGAAAGTGTGGGAATGGCTAAGTGTGGGTCATGCGCCCGCATAGTGCCCATGCGCCCAGAATTGTTCTTGCGGCTAAGTGTTGAGGCGCCTGAATAGGGCTCATACGCCCAATAGTTCCCATGCGTCCAATAGTTCCCATACGCCCAGGAGCTTTTATACTTAGAATTTTCTGCGGATGCGCCTAAGATGTCCCATGCGCCTGGTTTTAGACTGAGGATTTTTCTAAGGGGTTTTAAGAGGTGACGTTTGAGGATTGGTTCTGTTTTTGATGTGTTGGCTTATGTTTGATGTGTGCTTGATGGTGTGATGATGTTTATGATGTATGGGTGTATGTGTTTTCTTTCTTCGTTAAACGGTTTTCGAAACGTATGTATTATGTTTTATTATACGTTATGTATGATGTTATGGCTTTACGTGGTATGGCTATGAATGAACGTAAAGTATTATGTAACTAAGTGAAAGACAATAATAATGAAAAGTGGAATGTAATAATAATCTTGCAAGCAAGACTGAGGTGAGTGACTATGTTGTCACAAAAGACTCGTTAGCCATGGTTGAGGTGAATGACTGTGTTGTCACAAAAGACTTGTATGCCAGGCTGAGGTGAGTGACTGTGTTGTCACAAAAGACTCGTTAGCGATGGTTGAGGTGAGTGACTGTGTTGTCACAAAAGACTTGCATGCCAGGCTGAGGTGAGTGACTGTGTTGTCACAAAAGACTCGTTAGCCATGGTTGAGGTGAGTGACTGTGTTGTCACAAAAGACTTGTATGCCAGGCTGAGGTGAGTGACTGTGTGTCACAACAGACTCGTAAGGGGTTTAATCCAGGAGATTGACCCGAGTGATGTCTTGATGCTCGCCCCGGTGCTATGTCGGTCTTCGGACATGAGTCGGGGGTATTGCATGAGACAGGATCCAGATGAAAGATGAATGATAACGATGAGTGTACTTGCCCCAGGCCCAAGGGTTAGCTTCGTGCACAATGTTCGGGGTACAGTACATGTCATCGGAAGTTAATGAATGTACGTAAGGTACGGTAAGAAAGATAACGAATGATAAGATGACGTACGATGATGAATGAACGAAAGTTAACGTATGACGATGAAAGATAATAATAAATTATTATCTATGTGTACGTATGATGCATGATCACATGTGAAAGTAAAGAAAGAATGGTTTTAAACGAAAGAAAAGTATTTTATTTTATTTATAAAACTAGAACTCACTCAGCGTCGCTGACTTTTTGTATGCATGATAGTTGACAGGTATTTTGTTGATGCCGAGGAGTTGCAGGCATGGATGCATACGCTACTGGGAGTGTTTCGAAGACTGGCATCCATATTTTGACATGTTATTGTATTTTGATATGTAAATGATTTATGTAATGAGATAACATGTTTTAATTATTATGAAAGCTTTTGAATTCCGCTGCAAAAGTAATGTTTGTTTTAAATAAATTATGCGATGACGGTCCAGCTGTAAGCGTCCCGGGAACGGGGCTTCCTTGAAAACCATGTTATTTTTTGAATAGTTGCAAGACATACAACAAGTGAAGGTTGTCTTCTATCTTTGAAGTCTGAAAAGAATCATTTTGACTTATAGGTGCCAAACTCATACTTGAAATAAAAGTAGGAATTTCAATATTTTTCCATACATCATCTTCGCTTTTATAACATGATTATGCAGTGATGTCATTATAGTCTAGTTCCATAAATAAACCACCTTTCTAATAAAGAAGCTTTTAGTAGCATCAATGGAACACCGACTTTTAGTACTAATTTATGGTTTGCTAAACTAAAGAGTTTAAGCACATTTAGAACATCATATGGGTATAAATTTCATTAAAATTATTGTGAACGTACGCTGGTAGACAAATACTATTTAAACTTAGGCATTCCTTTCTTCTCCAGGAAATCTTAATAATAAATGATTATTTGTATTTGAATGACATCTTTTTTTGGTTAAGTATTGCTCTTTTCTGAAAAAAATGATTTTGGAAATTTCACGAATATAATCTATATCTAATACTAAAAGAGTAACTTAGGGGGACACTTGACATATTTCTAGACCACCTAAGCTTATTTTTCCTGCCTCTCTCTCCTCTTAAATAATTACCTAAATTAAGAAATATTAATAATTTTAATTCTTTTTTAGATTAAATTTTTTAATAAATTACGAAAGATGTCTTTTTATTAATATTATTTTTGAAAAACAATTTTTTATGTAATTTTTTATTTTAAAAACATCTAACTTTTTTTCAAATATAAAATATTTTAAAATTGGTATTTTTAAAAAGTAAAAAAATAACATTTTTAATACGGTTTATTTTGAAAAAAAGATATTTAACTTTTTTGGAAAGAAAGTTTAAAATCAAAAGTTTAAAAATTGCTATCGTTATTTTATTACTTATAGTTATTACTCATCCGTAATTATAATCATATCTTATTTTAGATTATCATTTTATATTTCACAAAATTTTATTACATTTAATATTTTATGTTTTCAACCCGCATAATACACGGGTTTACTAAAGTTAGTATTAAATAAATAATAATCAATAACTAATCAGAGATATTATAAACATTTATAGCCCAATCTAACCCGATTCAATACTATATCTCTATATTTGATTACAGGGTCAAAATAGTTCGAAACTGATCTAATTATTGCACAAACTTTTCAGTGTATATAATTTAAATCTTAATTTCTTCATACTAATATCCTCATAACCACTCAATACCTAGCTCACGATTTGACCCATCAAAAGTATTCCTTTTAAGTCTAAAAAAAGACAGTTTTCTTTGACTGTATATTTTGCTATAACAATAAACAAAAGTTAAGGTCAATCTCTGTCAAGTGTTGGTTTATACTTGAAAGAGCTTATTTTTACGTATGATCAGCTATATGGCATCTTGTCACAAGTTAAGAGTAAAGATGGATTGAAGCTTTTAGCTTTAGATAATGAGTGTAAACCTACTAATGTTACTACAAATGTAGTTTACAATAATGTTTTGCTCATTTGTGACCTAATAATTAAAAGTTGTTATGTTTTATTTAATATATAACACACTTGATTTTATCTTTATTTTTATGTTATATAATAATTAACTCTTCACACTTCCGTGTAATACACGGGTAACTAAAGCTAGTGATAGATAAAATCAATTAACCTGGTTATAGGATCAAATGAATCATTAATGAGAAGATCCTCAACTATATCAAAATTGCCTCAACATTATTTGAATAAAATAAAATATGAAGAATTTTATTAAAGTTTAAAGTTAAATAATAAACTGTTTAGTTTTAAATGTAGAATTTGAACGTAAAATTTGAATTAAAAATATATAATACATACATGCATATATACACACACATATGTATATTGAAAATCTAATATACAAAGTCCTTTTTACATATAAAGTGTACAAAGTGAGGAGTGAAATTATTACGCAAAACTAATTATTCTTTATGTAATTAAGTAACACATGCATAATCAAACTACGGTAGAATTATCATGCATCCGTTTAATTAATCCATCTTTTTTGCATGATAATTTTACCATAATCTAATTACACATGTGTTACACAATTACGCGAAACATATGTCTTTAAGTGTGATAACTTTACATCATTTATACACTTCGTATGTAAAATGAACCTTTATAATAACCTTCCCCTATATATATCTATGTATATGCATGTGATTCTTTATACTTATTCATATGACTTTAATGAATCGTCATGTGAGTGTCTCAGTCTCGAGCCTTAGGTCATATTCTAACACGTTCTCTTAGATGTTGCACGTCTGGTCTAGGCTAGAAATAGTTAGAATCAAATTAGATCTAGGCTAGAAACAATTAGAATCAAATTAGCTGATAACTTAGCACAACTCAATAGATCTTTGTAGAAACATTTACCATCACACGTAGGACTTGAACAAGCATTTAGTCTCTTAGGTTAGATTTAGTTGGTTTATATTTCCCTCACTCCTAAATGGAACCGGCATTAGTTTTAGCTTTTCTTACACTTCTTACTTTCGGAGTCCTTCTTATATGTATTCTCGCTAACTAATTTCTCTAGTCTACTTTTGGTTATTATCATATATGTGTTCATTCATAGGTTGATTTATAAGTTGCTTCATAGTTGATGGGCTTCGTTCGGCTCCTCATTGATCATTTGCTTATTCACTTATTTTGTTAGACAACATATATAGGTAAATAAATACATTAACCTTTTAGTCGTTTTAACCTAGAAACATTATTTTCCAAACCATTTATTTAACGTTAACCTCCAAACATTGTTACCATCAAGTTAAATTATAAGAACATAATTCTTTTATTATTCGGAACGAATTTTCAACATGTATTCTTAAGGGCCCAAGATTTGTTTGCCAAAGTTAAGACTTTTCGAGAAAAGAAAAAACCTATAGTTATCAACTTAAGTTTATTTTGTTTCATTTGCATATAGTTAAAACATAAGCGTAACTGTTCATTATATTAACTTTGAAGTTTATAGTAATTTCTTAAACCATGACAAATTAACAACAAAAATCTTAGAGTTTCATTACCAATAACCATAACGTGTAATTAATTGAAGTATAGAACATAATTTTGATATAGCATAAGAAAATTAGTTAATTGTAAAGTTAAGGTTTTAGTTTAAGAAATTATATTGTTCACGTTTTTTATATGGTGTTTCATTGTAGGGGGTGTCAAAAGAAACTGTTCAACCTGAATCAAATTCAACCAAAACAGAATTAGATGATTGGTTAAAGAAAACTCAATTCGATTAAAACAAAGGAGCCTGAATTACATGACGTTATAGATTTTTCTATGTGTACAACCTATTAAACATCTAGCCAGTTTTAGGGGTTAAACCTAGAGACTCGGGAAATCAAATCAAGATAAGAAGATCAAGCCTTGCAAGAAGTTAAGTTGCCGCGTGAAATAGGAGTTTTGTAATGTAATTAGTAAGCTTTTTGTTCATTTCCTGATTTTGCATTTACTGTAATTTGTAATCAAATCAGAGAGCAATACTACTCGAAGTTATTTACATCTTGTGTTCATGTTCATCGATTGATTCAATCTTATCCGTAATGTCTATATTCCGCGTTTTTATTACGAGATCGATCTACATATTGTACTGATCCTTACAATTGGTATCAGAGCCTTGTTGCTCTAGATCGATTGATTTGAAGATTGAAATGAGACTTTTGGAGTGTTCTTGAACCTTATTCTTGAAGATCTTCTTGATTGCTACAAACTTTGATCATTTTTGAAGATGGTGAAACTAATTATCTCGGCATCTGAAGATTTGAAGATGATTTTGACCTTAATCAAGCTTGATTGAATCAATTAGAGACAACTAGGATCTTATTTGAACCTAAATCACTAATTGAACGTTTAACTAATCAAACTTTAATCAATTTGGTGAAAACTTGAAGCTGAAAATCTTTGAAATTGCACAAATGGATCAAGCGAAAAGTTGGTGATTCTGTGCGAAAAGTTGGTATTCGCGCGAAAAGTATTAGTTTTCGCAGAAGTTTGTTACAAAAAGATTCCTTTCACGCGAGAAGTTGAGTTTTTCGCAAAATTCAGTTTCAAAACTTTCCGCGCAAAGTTTGTCAGATTTTGCGTGAGAACTTGAGTATTCGCGCGAAAACTTCAAGTTTGAAGAATTTTGTAGAAGTTGATTTCAAGTTGTAAAATATGGCTAATCCGAAGCACATTACTCCTACACTCAATCTCGACAATGAGATCAGAACTAGCACAAAGCCTCCCCGACTTCTCAGCGAGGAAGACTATCCAGATTGGGTCTATCGCTTTGAGAACCATGTCATCTATACGCAACCCAGGATGATGAGATCCATTAAACAGGGTCCATACATTCCAATTTACACTAATGACAAACGAGACTTAGTGCCGAAGCCTGAGCATCTATGGGATGAGGAAGACATGAAAAAGAGAGAGCTTGATGACAGAGCGTATGCTGCCATCACTATGGCGCTTACAACTGAGATAGCCCAGAAATTCAAGGACTACAAGAAGGCGAAAGATTTATGGGATGCTATGGAAGAGTAGATAATGAGAAACAAAGACATACGGGAATGCAGGAAAGACATGCTTAACCAAGAGTTCAATATGTTCAATCATATTCTTCGTGAAACTTTGGAAGCCCAGATGTCTAGGTTCGTCAAACTAATAACCAAAATGAAGAGTGCAGGAATTACACTGGAGAATATTTCAGTGAACAAAAAGTTGTTGAACTCACTACCATATAGCTGGAACAACAACTACACTACCATTAAGAGAATCAAAGATTTGTTTACACTATCCCTGAGCTATCTAATCTCGACCATCAAGTCCTAAGATATGGATGAAAAACAAAGGGCTGCCAGTTACATCAACACAATGGGAGCTGAAACATCTGCTTTGTATACCAAAATGGCTAGTAATCCGAATTACTATATCAGCTACTCCCAGTTGTGTCAGCAACAGCAACAATTAGCATCAGGTCATTCAACTGTCAAGGATCAATCTTTGCCTCAAGTTTAACCATTTATCCCATCCTATCCTCAAAGTCAATCATCTTAACCTGTACAACAAGCATTTGTTGTCAATTCCCAACCAAACAAGCAGACAATTCCGATAGCATAAGAACGCCTTGCTTTTTTTACCTCATTCATGAACAGCTATGAAGCTTTCTTTGCTGGAAGACTCAATACACCAAACATCATGGTTGATGATCTGCAACAAGTCAACCCAGATGATGTAGAAGAGAATGACATCAAATATCAGATGGCCATGGTGGTGTATCGTGCTAAGAATTTTGCAAGAAGAACCAGGAGACAAGTTTTTGGTCTAAACAACTCTAGCAAAATCGGGTTTGACAAATCAAACTTGAGATGTTACAACTGTGACAAACCTGGTCATTTTGCTAGAGAATGCATCGAGGGAAGGTTTGTTGTAGCTGATAATGGAAAGAAGATAGTCATGGTGGAGGTTGAAACTAAAGGAGATAAGGCTAGTACATCTAATAGCAAAGCACTGGTATCTTAGACCGAAGGAGAGTATGACTGGTCCGACCAGATGGAGGTGTTAGATATGAAGCTTTCTACTGTCCTGTTAGCAAAATACAGAGTGTTGAAGATCGAGTTAAAGAGAATGTGTTGGCTGAGTTTGTGTCTGAAGAGTTGCTAGAAGAAGTGTTTGAGAAAGTGGAAGTCAAGAAGGTTGAAATTGTGAATGAGAATGCTGAAGAAGTAAAGAAAACAACTGTTGAGTTGACTCCAGCTTATTCAACCAAGATCAATGAGAAGGAAGTTGATATGAAAGAAAAGACTGTTGAGATCACTCCATCAAAATTGAAGAATCTGTTAATGCTGTTGAGTTCACTCCAGCATCTGCATGTGATGACAAGAAAAATGCTGTTGAGATCACTCCAGCAAACAAAGCAGAAGAGAAGACTGTGTTAAAGGCCTTCATGGTACAAGTTGTGTCTGAAGAGACAAAGAAACAAGAAGAAGTTGAAGAAGTACATTCTAATCTTTGTTCTGATAATTGCATAGAAAAGGTAAACAGATATAGAGTTCACAACGAACGCTTGATCTTGGAAGTTGAAAAACTTCAATATCAAGCTCGTAAATACAAATCTGATAAGAAAATTTTTAAAGAAAAGATAGATGGTTTAAATAAATCAATTTATCAATCAAAACTAAATCTTCATGATAAAGAGTGTAATATAAAAGATTTGACTACACGTAATGATGAACTATCTTTAGAAATTAACAAACTCAACAGTGAACTCTTATCTGTAAAATTAGTTGTTGAAAAATTTGAGCTTTCATTGAACATGGTTGAAGGTATAATCAAGTCTCAGATGACACATAAAATTAATGGTGGTAAACGTGGAGTTGGTTATGCTAACATTGCACCACCAATTAATCATACTTATACATCTTTGCCTTCATCAATTACAATTCCTCATGAAGAGACATATGGATTAGGTTTTCAACCAAACACAGACTTCACACCTTCTATCAATGTTTCACTGACTGTTGACCCTGTCACAAAAATTGAAATTAATATTAATCATGACAATTTTTTTGTAGAAAGTGTGAAGATAGAAGGGTTGATTGAAGAGTGGGAGAGCGATGATGAAATAGACTTTAAGGAAAATAAGATTTGTAATGAAAAACAATCTTGTAATTCATCATCTGTCATAAATGAAAGATTTGCAATTTTTGTTGATTCAAATGTCTGTTCAAAAATATCAAATAAAGAAAAGAAAAAGGAATCAAAAATAAACTTTAAGAACAAAGAATGTAAACGTGTCACAACATTCATATCTGACATGAAAGCTGATTTCAAGAACAGATTTGTTTCTATAGGCAACATTGATAAGGAGGATCATATTTATAAACAATCAATGCTAGTTTATTTAAAAATAAATCTTTATTATTGCTAACTCTGTGAAACAAAATGTGTGTAGAACAGGTTTGAAAGACACTGGTCCTACTCCAGTACAGATGATTCATAAAGATAAAGTCACAAATCATGCTACATCAGCATCAGTAGTGAATCTAAAAGCCAGGACCAATATCTCATTTTCTCCAAAATCATCTCGAACAATTCATAACAAGAAAAAGGAAAGAGAGACTGATAAAGAATCAAAAGCTAAGGCCAGATTCTATGATAACTATGGAAGTTATCCAAAATAGTTTGTGTAAAACATACAAGCGTCTAATTCATATCATAAAATATGTTGTTATATGTGTGGAAAGCCAAATCACAAGGCTAGAAATTGTCATCATCAACATCAATTGACAAGCAAACAGAGATTTCATAACTCAATTTCAAACAATAGAAAACGTTTCTTTGTAAATGCAATTTTGAAAAGAAACTTAAATAAGTCAAATTCTTTTGCTAAAAACAATACTGATTTAAACAAAGAAAAGTCTAAAATCAGTACAAGTTGATGATAACAATTCCACCACGCCACCGATCAAACTAGTTCAAAGATGGAAAGTTAAAGATAAATCCCCTGAGCCTATTGTTGTTGATAAATGTGTTTTCAATGACAAAAGAGATATGATATTACAAAATGTATCATATTTAGATGAAAACAAAGAGCTCAAGTCAACCATGGCTTGGGTTCCTAAAAATGAATAAATTTGTTCAAATGTGCAGGAACAACCAAGACAAGCTATCAACAGTGTTTGGCATGTAGATAGCGGTTGTTCAAAACACATGACTGGTAATATATCTCTGTTAAACAACATACAACCATACAACGGAGGATATGTTAAATTTATGGGAGATAAAGGTGATAAGATTACAAAGAAAGGTACAGTGACAAATGGTGTGTTAATTTTGAAGATGTCAATTTTGTAAAGGAACTAAAACATAATTTGCTTAGTTTCTCTCAAATTTTGACAAAAAGTATTCAACACATTTTACTGATAAAGAATGTCTTATTCTAAAACTTAGCTTTGTAAATCCTGATGAATAGATTTATTAAGAACTCCGAGAGACAAAGACACGTATTTACTAGACATGAATGGTACACATTCTTTTGTAACTACGTCGTGCTTGTTATCTAAAGCCTCGGAAAGCGATACTTTGTTATGGCATCGTCGTCTTGGTCAGGTAAATGTTAAAACTATGAACAAACTGGTTAGAGGCATGTTGTTGGCCTACCTTTGAAAGAATTTCAACTAAATGAACATTGTCTGTTATGTTCAAAAGGCAAACAACACAAACTTCCTCATAAACCAATTGCTCATACTAAAATTGACTCTACTCTTCAATTATTACACATGGATTTATTTGGTCCTGTTAGTGTTTTGAGTTTGGGACGTCGTGCGTATTGTTTAGTTATTACTGATGATTTTTCTAGATTTACATGGGTTTTCTTCTTAGCAACCAAAGATGAGACACCTCATTTGCTGATAAAATTCATGACACTCATGGAAAATCAGACGGACAAAACAATCAAATACATTCACAGTGATAATGGAACAAAATTTTACAATCGTACATTGAATGAATTCTGTGATTCAAAGGGGATAGCAAGACAATTCAGTTCTACAGGAACTCCACAACAAAATGGAGTTGCAGAAAGAAGAAACATAACTTTAATTGAAGCAGCCAGAACTATGTTATCAGCAGCCAAATTACCGTCATTCTTTTGGGCTGAAGCTGTTAACACTGTATGTTATGTTTAGAATCGTGTGTTAATCAATAAACAACAAAATATGACTCCTTATGAAATCTTTTTCAAACATAAACCCAAAGTCAAATATTTAAAAACATTTGGATGTTGTTGTACTTTGTTAAACACATCCGAGTCTAAATCAAAATTTAATGAAAAAACTGATGAATGTTATTTTGTTGGATATTCAGCCAACAAAGTAGCATATCGGGTTTATAATAAAAGATCAAAACCATTTGATATTGATTGGCACGAATCTAACAAAACAAATGCAGGTTCTGCACCTTCATGGGTTTATGATTATACTTCTTTATTTGAAACATTTAATCGACTATCTAATGTTTCTACTGTTAATCTACCTTTGACATCCTCAATTCCAGATATCTTTGCTGATGATATTGGATCTATGACTCTTCAAGCAAAAGGAATATCTTCAGATATACCTTCTTCTTCAAGTGTTGCAACTATTCCAACTTCTGTTTCTGAAATGGATTTACCTCATGATGATCCAGTTGTTGAACAAGCTCCATAAGTTTTAGACCAGAGTTCCTCTTCTACTCAAGTTGATCCAATTGATACAATTCAAGTACCATTTGAAGATCTTTCTGTCAACAATGATATTCAAGATGAAGATATTGTTTATCAACCTGAAGGAGGGAGCACTGCCGACGAACCAGTTGGACATATGTCTAACTTAGATGAAGTTATCTCTGAAGATGCTTTACAGTATATCAAATGGATATCAAAACTGCTTTCTTATATGGCGAAATGAAAGAAGAAACCTATGTCTGTCAACCATCAGGTTTTAAAGATCCAAATCATCCTGACTATGTTTACAAGTTAGACAAAGCACTTTATGGTTTACACCAAGCACCTTAAGCTTGATATGCCACTCTCACTGAACATTTGCTTGCAAATGGTTATACAAGAGGTGTCATTGATCAAACTTTATTCATACAAAAGACTAATGATGATCTTATTCTCGTTCAAGTTTATGTCGATGATATTATCTTCGAATCTACCAATGATGATTTGTGCAAGGAATTTGAAGCAGTAATGAAGAAGAAATTTGATATGAGTTCTCTTAGAGAAATGCGTTTTTCTTGGGCATTCAAGTTAAACAAGATGATAAGGGAATACTGATACATCAAGAAAAGTATATTCACAGTATCCTAGACAAATACAAATTTCAAGACTCCAAGACAACTCCTACTCCTATGTCTTCTCGTCCTACTTTGACTCCGGATCTCACGAGAGAAGATGTTGATCAACACATGTATCGATCAATGATCAGATCTCTGATGTATCTCACTGCAAGTAGACCAGACATCATGTTTTCTATTTGTCAGTGTGCACGTTATCAAAGTAATCCAAAGGAATCTCACATGAAAGTTGTCAAGAGGATTTTAAGTATCTCAAGGGTCAACCAACACTCGGCCTTTGGTATCCTAAAAATTTTGATTTCAATTTATTTGCTTATACTGACAGTGATTATGCAGGATGTAACTTGGACAGGAAATCTACCACTGGCGCTTGTCAATTTCTTGGCAATAGATTGATTTCATGGCAATGCAAGAAACAACAGACAGTATCCACATCCACTGCAGAGGCTGAATATGTGGCTGCATCAAGTTGTTGTTCCCAAATCGTTTAGATTCAACAATAACTCCTTGATTATGGCCTAAACATTTATGATACTAAAATCTTTTATGATAATACTGCACTTTTAAACATTATGAAGAATCCAATTAGTATTCAAAAATAAAACACATTGACATCCGCATGCATTTCATTCATGATTGTTTTGAACGCAAACTTATCAATTTGGAATCAATTTCCATGACAACATTGCTGATTTGTTTACTAAGGCGTTTGATCATTTCAGATTTGACCTTTTAGTTAAATCTATGGGTATGATTAACTTTGGTCAACTTTTATTCTTACACCCTTTACAAAATATTTTTCTTTATTTTTGGTTAAAATTGTTATTTTCTGTTTAGATAATCACAATTTTAGGGGGAGAAAATTTGAAAATACTTAAAAAGATTTTGTTCTTAGGGGGAGTAAATAGTCTGAAGAAAAGTACAAAAAGATTTTGATTTACAAAAAATTGAGAAAATTAAATTTTCAAAAGTTTACAGGAAATGATAGTACATTTCTTGATTTTGAATCGTTGCATCCTAAGGCTTACAAGAAACTAACTTGGATTATGTTTGATATGCTAATAGGCTGGACATTCAAGAATGAAAATAACTATGTTCTGTGATGCACTGAAAGTAACTATCTATAACTGAAGTGGGTAACTCATCAAGGTTTTGTGGTAACTCTGATTCCATGCTAAAACAGACTGAGAGTTATAGTCTTGTCATACTCAAGCCAGTTACTTTCTGATCCAGTTTTTTTCAGATATTATATATATATATATATATATATATATATGTAAAAATTCAAAATACAAAAAATAGATATACTAATGAAAACAAAATACAAAAGAGAAAAACAAACAAAAGGAGCAAAAAGAAGCCAAAAGGCCATATAGGAATAAAAGATACCAATGAGCACATTAATAAAAGATATGTCATAGACATACATACTATATGATAAATATTTTTACTTTTGAGAATATGTTCTGACACAGGAGGCAAAATCAAAAGATGGGACATGTAAGTCCGACTTGGCATGTAAGTCCAAAACTTCTGCCGAGGGCAAGAATATAAGTCCGACTGGCTGTTAATAAGTCCTAAAACGTGTTAATATTCTGTGTTCAGAAACGTTTCTCAGGCTAGTTATGCTCATAATAGATATTATATTAGAAAATTCATTTTGAAAAGGCTGATCATAAGTGAAAGGTTTAAGTTAAATTGGGGTGACTTGAAATCTTGAAAATGTAT
The DNA here is from genome assembly GCA_025506505.1 of Flaveria sonorensis. Lineage (NCBI taxonomy): Eukaryota > Viridiplantae > Streptophyta > Magnoliopsida > Asterales > Asteraceae > Flaveria > Flaveria sonorensis. The sequence goes on along the minus strand of JACCIY010000997.1, from coordinate 52,099 downwards.
TGAAGTTGGATAAGGTTCTACAGGATTTTTGATTGTGAAACACACTGAAGACATATAATTTAATCAAAACATGATAAATATCACAGCTTATGTATCTAAGTAAACTTGAAGTCTAAGTTTAAACTGGACACAATATATTGATAATCAACATAACCAGTTCCATTTATAAATAAAGTTGGATGATGGTAATGATCGATTTCTAAGAAATTTGATCCTGTACTTGAAAATTTATCAAAAATAGTTATGTAAATAATTAGTCAGTAAATATTGTTTGTTTACATATGTTTTTCTACTTGTTTCAATTTTATATCTTTTATAAAATTAAGGGTGTTAGAATAATTGTAAACACTTAGTTAAATATAATCATTTTCATAACAAATCGAATGGCTTAAAGAATAAATAAATTGTTGAAAAATTTGAAAAAAAAAAGTTGAAAATTTTTAAAAAAAGAAAATTGTTTCAATTTTATATCTTTTACAAAAATTAAGGGTGTTAGAATAATTATAAACACTTAGTTAATATAATCATTTTCATAACAAATTGAATGGCTTAAAGAATAAATAAATTATCGAAAAATTTGAAAAAAAAAAGTTGAAAATTTTAAAAAAGAAAATTGAACTTGTCGCATGCGAAAAGTTCATCGAATGCGAGAAGTTCAAAACAAGTGCGAACAGTTCATCTAATATGAAAAGTCTCTGTATGCGAGAACTCAGACTTCTCGCGCGAGAAGTCAAAGTACTTTAAATACTACAGTTGTGCGAAAAGTAACACTTATCGCACGAAAACTTCAGAAATTTCTCTTTCAAAATTCTAAGTGTAGAAACCTGTTAAACTTTGATTATAGTTTCCATCTACTTCGCATTGGGTTCTATTAGTGATTTACAAGGTATATAGATGATTTTGTTCAGATTTGAATGTGTTTGATACTTGACCGAAAGTTCATATGACGAATACATGATAAATTGGACAAATTAAACATGTTAAACCTTTAAAATGACTTAGGCGACACCTACTAATCAAGCTTTAATGGTTGAAACACTCTAAAATTGAACAATTGAAATTCTGAAATCTCACATACTTTTTGCATGCGAAAAGTAGGCTGAATATGAACAGATGCGAGAACTTTTAAACTTGCACAGAACTATTCGCATGAGATTTGACTTGTCCCACGAGAAGTTGATTTTTAGTCAAAGTCAGTTTCAAGCGAAAACCTATCTTGTCGCGCGAGAAGTTAAGACTGAAACTTAAAGTTTTCGCGCTAGAAGCTGATGTTTTCGCTCAAGAAGTTCTATTTTTCAAAAATTTTTCTAAGTGAATTTATGTTTTAATTTGAATTTTTGTTTCATGTTTGAAATATTTTTGTTCTTATTAAGTTTGTTCTATGTTTCAGATGGCACATCCGTTGGTTTTTAATAAAAATGATAATGCTATGGTGTATCTGGGAGATATACCGGATGACAAAGCCCTGTTTAGATCTCTTATTGATGGGTTGAAGACGTCTCAGATTCATTATGCCATTTCGGCTAATCCCACTATTTTCACTGATGTTATCGATCAGTTTTGGGAGACAGCAGTTAATGAGACTGATCAGGATGGTAAGCCTTGTATTTCAGCAACTGTGAAACGGAAGAGGGTTGTTGTCACAGCTGAAGTAATCAAAAGTGTGTTATTGCTTGAAGATCAACCCAACTCACCTGTGAAGATAGATGATGACGTTGTACGAGACTGCCTTAAGAGAATGGGATATGATCATAGATATCCATCTCTTGAGAAGAAGTATCTTCCACCATTTTGGAAGTACTTATTTCATGTAGTTATCCATTGCCTTAGCAATCTAAAAGCTGGCATGGATAGTCTAAGTGCAATGTTCGGATCACTGTTGATATCACTTGTTGATGAAATCCCTTTGAGCATATCCAAGGCTATCTTTGCTGAATTGCAGAAGAATGTGATAGTGACTGTTAGGAAGAAGTTTGTGATGTACCCACGATTCATTCAGCTTATAGTGAATGCTGCTAATCCTGAGTTAGCAGTATCCAACTCATCTACCTATGCTGTCATGGTGATGAAGAATGATATTTTCACTTATCTTATGGGGGCAAGAGGAAATGCATGGGATGGAGTTAATTTTGCAAAACTGGGAAGTTTTGTTGAGGGTTTTCATCCAGAAGCACAAGAGACTAAAGAAGTAGCCACACAAACTGAACAAGCTGGCGCTTCTAATACTGTGCCTGAAGATGTCACTGAGAGTTCATAGTCAAGGGGAACTGATTTAGATGCTAAGATAGATTCTTGGATTAGTTCAGGGAGTGAGACTGATAGTGATCAGATTGGAAACATACCTTATGTGTTGCAAAAGCGTCCCAGAGTGCGTGAAACTCCTGCCAAACACACTGCTGAGGAACGTGATGCAGATTTTGTTCCAGAAGAGACAGTTGTTAGTCGAGGAAGGAGGAAGTGGATGGCTAGAAGGGCTGGTGATAGTCCTCGTGGTAGGGGTAGTGGACGTGGCGTGTTAAGAAAATATCGGACCCCCTTGACCGCTGAGCCAATTGAGGAAGATGTTACCATTTCTGAGACTCCAGTCACAGTCAGTGAGGCTACACCAACAGAGACTCCATATGATATGCCTACTACTACTGCTGACGTGGTGAGCACACCTCCAAAAGATCAGGTTAATAAGGAGACTATTTGTATGGAAGACTTCATCAACACTCCCCCTGAGCATAGACAGGGTGCTAGAGCTTCAACTAGTTCACCTATACGTATCACTCTTGATGAACGTACGTAATTTGGAGAGACAGATATCGGAGAAGACTCAGATGATAGATGAGTTACAGAGGCCACATCTTAGAAGGATGAAAAGATCAAGGGTCTTGAACATCAGCAAACGTTCATTTTCAGCTATGTTCAGATCCTGGAGCAGAATCTGAGAGATCTCATTTCTCGTGTGTCTTTTCCATTTACACAACAGACCATAGAAGTTGGAGAAAGTAGTGGCCAGCAACTTGCTGGCCCGAACCTGCTGAAGATCCGATTACTACTACAGAGCATCCTATTGATCTTGTTGTTCAAGAAGGGACAACAGAGACTGCTGATGTTGGTCAAGAGTCACCTACCACTGATATTCATATGACTACTGAGGACCAACCTGTAGTTTACACTAGAGAGGCGTTTGTGGAGCCTGAGCATATGATGCCCATTCCTAACCCAGTAGATGATGAAGGTCATGGTTTAGATTTGATTGATTATGATTCCAGTGATGATGAGAATAATAATGATGATGATGATGATGATGATGATAATGATGGTGATAATGATGAGGATGATGATGATGAAAATGATGATGATGATGATCAGGGAGGAGATATGGGTGCTGCTACACGTACTGCTGGATCATCGGGTACTGAAAATGTCTCCGGACCAAGTCCTTATGATACAGTAGAGTACACACCATTAGACCCCGCTACAGAAGCGGCCTATGAAAGAGAATTCTATACATTCCAGCAAAAGATCATTGCTAAGGAGAAAGAAGAAGAGTTTGAGAATTTTGATGATTTGGAAGAAGGAATAGAGTATACAGATATATTTGAAAACAGTCTTAAAGACTTGATTTCAGACACTTTGATTGAAGAGGGAGAGATCATAGGAGAGACGAGCAATCAACAAACGACTGACGAGACAACTGATGTTACTGGTGAAAGTGCTGTGTGTCAGGTCGGGAACTTAACTATTGCAGCTCCTCCTCCACCAGCTTATATTCACACGCTGAGGCATTCCAAACCTTTCACAAGGTACGGGAACTCAGAACCTATTATCAGCTGGGCTTACGATGAAGAGAAGAAGATGTATATAGTGAAGAGAAAGGGTGGAGCTATTGAGTATTTCCAAGACGAACACGACTTTCATACTCTACGAGCATCAGATTTATATGCCATGAGTCATGTTCCATTTATTAACCCTAGCAACTATAGCAAAGGGATTGGATCAGAAATATGATTTGGAAGCATAGTAAAACCAACTTTAAAGACTTCAAAACTACTAAATCTAAAGTCATTGAAGATGAGACCCGAATTGATCCAAACACTAACAAGCCTATGAAGATAAGGGTTTATAGACATCCGAGGTATGCGAAGAAGATCCCTATTCACGCTCCCGTGCCAATTAATAGCTTGTCAAAGCTTAAGGGGTGGAGTTGTGAAAAGGAGACAGGCCATGCGTTGATAAAGTGTGAAGATAAGGAATACCTTGTCATCGACCTGTGGATTTACTCAAATTTGGAAAGGAAGATTTGATGAAGTTGCAGGCTTGTCCAATTGCAGCTGATGAATCTGTACATTTCATAGCAGCACAGTTCGGTTGGATGATCACGAAGGCCTTAAACAATAATATGTATGTTTATGGAGGCAGCTATCAGGTTGATGATGTGGACTTCTAAAAGCATTGATTTACCGAGCCTAGGGGGAGATTATAGGGGTTGAACTAGAGGCTCGGGAAATCAAATCAAGATAAGAAGATCTTGCCTTGCGAGAAGTTAAGTTGCCGCGTCAAAACTGGTTCTCGCGCGACAACATTAAGTCGCACGAGAACTAGTGACTCGCGCGAGAACTCTTAATTTTGTATAAATAGGAGTTTTGTAATGTAATTAGTAAGCTTTTTGTTTATTTCCTGATTTTGTATTTACTGTAATTTGTGATTAAATCAGAAAGCAATACTACTCGAAGTTATTTACATCTTGTGTTCATGTTCATCAATTGATTCAATCTTATCCGTAATGTCAATATTCCGCGTTTTATTACGTGATCGATCTACATATTGTACTGATCCTTACACCAGTTATAAAAGCAAACATAGAAGCCTAAAATCCAAACTGATGAACACCACCTTGCTAAAAATGGATTCTTCTGTTTGTAACTAACGACATGAATTAGATTAGTTCAGATTAGATTTGCCAATTATGAATTCGGTTTGGTGTGGTTTTATTTCGATTGAAACATATTCAAATCGAGGAAATGAAACCGAGGGAATCAAAATTCAAACTGATGAATACTCCTAGCTAGTTCAATTGGGAGCTATTCATTTTAACTTTGGACTTACATATCATGCATTTTGTTGTGTACTTTAAGTGGATATATACCTCAGTCTTGTTTCTATCTTCACAGCATGTGATCAGTTGTTACTTTGAGGAGCAATGAATGGTGCACGTTCTAAACTGATGAAAAAAGAAAGAATATTTTATAAGTCTATGTTGAAGTTTTGTATTGTTTGGAAATTTAGCCCGAGTTATCTACTTCCACCACACTCTTGTCCAAGCTCGCCATTATACCATGGGTCGTACCCTAATTATTATTTAACTCCTCGACAAGACTCATCTCGACTACTGTATTCATTAACCACCACACCTCTTGTATAATCACATTCTTATCCGTCACATTTATTATTTTATATATCATCGACATTGATATAAATGTCACACACTTAGGGAGGAGGGACCGAGGGAGTGGGCAAATGGCGATATTTCACCTCCAATATGACATCACGATACCTAGACGAGCACCACCCACTCTTCTTGGCAGGGCACGACAACCTTGGAAATGGCGTGGTTGTGCCAACAAAATTGATCTGTCTATGTGTCTATTATTACTATATTTAAATTTAACAAACAATTTATTATTCTCTAATAACTATTATTATATAATAATTTTTAAAAATTTGGAACACAATTTCGCTTAATTATTTTCGTTTTGCTTAGTTATTTTCTTGTTAACATCATGATATAATTTTATTAGAAACTAAACTGTTTTCAAAATAAAATATTTTTTGGTCTTGTAAGCGTCTTGGCACATGCTCGGATTTAGTGGAGCATCTTTACACTACTCGACAACTCGACGCACAATGTTTATGATTTAATATAACATATTTACGCAACACGACTACCTAACAATGTATTTTATTGACATCTAGTTTCTATTTTATGAAAGTAGTTTTATTTAACTGTATTACATTTTGATTTTAGTTAAGTCATTGTAATTACATAAGGTTAACAAATGAACCCTCCTATAGTCATTATTTATTTTAAATTTTATTTTATTTATATAGTTTTAAATTTTAATTAGTTTAAATAGTGGATGAGAGAGAGTGCTTGGAATAGGAGGGGATGAACATTTTGTGGTTTAAAGAGATATAAGGATGATATAAAAAATGATATGATAACTACCAAGATGAGAGAGAATACAAGGAAGAGAGGAGAAGAATAATGACTCTCTTCCCTTATGTTGATAAGTGTAAAACTTTTAAAGTATTACATACATTTTAACAAGAAACTTTGATGGTTTTGAGATAAGGAGTCTTAAAGTGTCAAATCTCGTTTCCAATGCCAATGGTAGTTTTTTTGGTACAATGAAATTTTATTAAGAAGACAAGATTAACAAAGAGCTAAAAACTCTAGAAAATAGAGAAAGGCAAAGAAAAATTACAACATTAGCATAACAAATAAATAAAACTATACTATTGCTACAGGCATGGCTGGCAAAACATGTATTATCATGTTTAACAGTTTAAAGATGATGCGCGTAGCTTACGTACCAAACATGCAAAAGACTTGTTTAACTACTTATATATTATGTTTATAATTTTTTATATGTTTTTATGAACAAAAAATGTGAAATAATAAAGTCTATTCATTTGATTTTAATTATTTTTAAAATGTAAAAAATTAAAAATACTTTTTTATTAAACAGGTTTAGTCGTGTAATAAACAGGTCGACAATTGCCAGCCCTAGGCCCACAGCTGAGATGCTCTTGAAGCTCTAGTTTATCGCCTTTCGCATCCTTGTCGATCTTTACCCATAAGGAATTAAGAACTTTAATGTCTTTAATGATTTTAGCAGCTCCCATGTCTTTATTATTGAAAATTGATTTATTTCTTGCCATCTAGATGCACAAACAAGAGACAAGGATAGTGATATGGATCATCTTCCATATATGAGCATCATTAGACACCGTCTTGTGTAAATCCATGAGGTCTTTGAAAGAAAATGCATAGATAGAAGGGACATTCCATCATTGACTCACTTGCAACCCACACCATATTTGCAACATCACATGAAATAAACAAGTGCTCTATTGATTCATCATACTCTTCATAAAGTTTGCACACCTTGCTGCCACCGTAACATTTCTTTTAAAGAGAGCCACAAGGGTAGGGATTCTACCCATCTCCGCTCACCAATCGAAATATTAACCTTGTTAGGAGCCCAACTGTTCCACGAGAAAGCATACGCTATGGGATCCACCGAAGCAGCAGCAAACAGATTCTTCACATGACTTACTTGAAAAGTGTCACTACTCCATTTCCAGCTATCATCTTTACCCGAGAGTAAACCACTACACAAGAGATCGAGAGGTGAGACCATTGAAATATGATAGGTCAATGCTGTTAGAAAGCTTTTGCCTCCATTTCCAAACAAAATTCCATTAACAATCTCAAAGCAGTCTGAATTACCAGTTTACCACCCATTTGCTCTTTTTAATGGTAAAAAGAGAGGGAAAAAGGGTCATGAATGATGCATCTCCAATCCAATGATTAGTCCAGAAAAAAGTAGAGTTACCCTGACCAGTTTTAGCTTTAAGGATCTTCTTTATATCAGCATTAACTCTTTGCAAACTGCCTCCAACTTTTAAGATATTCTTTCACACCGCCAACAAGGACATTTTAGTAGGAATTAAGGACCAAGATCTGGAAGCCTAATGAAGAGCCCACACTACATTCCACTAAGCTTGTACTGTGTATTCTTAAAACACCACCACCAACGAGCAAGCATGCCCACATCAAAGGCTTTAAGAGAACCAATACCTAGACCACCATATTTCCTTAGGGTGATAACCCTGGTGGTGATGTTCAAAATTGAAGACAATAGCTTTTGGGCCAAGGTAATTAAAATTTTGGTGAAACTGAATTTATTTAATGATACAAGGAAAAGTCATAATAAAACATACAAACAAGTTATTTAGTGTGAAGTGGACACTATTTAATGATCTTATAATTTTTAGTGCTATAGACCTGTTATGTCGTAAGAGGGCAAAGCTCACGAACAACGAGGATTTGAGGGTAGCACCCTTGGTTAACAGGGTTTCAAGGGCAACAATCCTATGGGATCCAAGGGGCAACACCTTTGGATTGAGTTAAGCTGCCTTGGTCAGCTTGTAAGAATTTATGTGAACATATTTGCTATTAATTAGAAATGGATTCTAAAAGTGATTGGCTTGTATTTAAGAAGTAAAAGATTACTTCATAAGTTGTAGTACTTTGGAAGTGAATTCTTCTTCGGTTGTATGATGTAAACTTTCGATACTTCAGGAGCAAGTTGCTCTTTAGAAGTAAAATATTTACTTTTGAAGTAGTTGTCTCTTTAATGTAAACTACAACGGTTTTGAGTAAGTATCAAACGGTTTTCTTGCGCTGCGGCGATTGGTGGTGCCAATTCTCCTACTATATAAAGACAATCTTTAGTCATAACCACATACATAAACTTTTTAACAGATCCATTTTGCTCTTGAATACATGATTCTTATTCGATTAAATATTGAGTACACTTGAAATAATTCAACTTGAAAGTGGAACTCACACAATCATTAAAGAATCCATGCAATCGACAAACACTTAAACTTACAGCTTCTTATTAGATACTTTTTTATTTATATACATTATATCTTCTTTATCGTTAAAAGTTAAAAAAAACTTCTCATGGCATATATATATTTTTTATAGAATCCCCATCTTTTCAACTATTTTTATGTAAAAAAGTTTAACAATTTATGAAGAACTAGCTTTACTTACCCGTGTACTACACGGAAGTGTGAAGAGTTAATTATTAAATAATATAAAAATAAAAATAAAATCAAGTGTGTTATATATTAAATAAGACATAACAACTTTTGATTATAAGGTTACAAATGAGCAAAAACATCCTTGTAAACTACATTTGTAGTAACATTAGTAGGTTTACACTCATTATCTAAAACTAAAAGCTTCAATCCATCTTTACTCTTAACTTGTGACAAGATGTCATAAAGTTGATCATACGTAAACATAGGCTCTTTCAAGTATAAACTGACACTTGACAGAGATTGACCTTAACTTTTTTTGATTGTTATAGCAAAATATACAGTCAAAGAAAACTGTCTTTTTTTAGACTTAAAAGGAATACTTTGACGGGTCAAATCGTTAGCTAGATATTGAGTGGGTGTGAGGATATTAGTATGAAGAAATAAGATTTAAATAATATACACTGAAAATTTATGTGCAATAATTAGATTAATTTCGAATCATTTTGACCCTGTAATCAAATATAGAGGTATAATATTGAATCGGGTTGGACCGGGCTATAAATATTCATAATATCTCTGATTAGTTGTTGATTATTATTTATTTAATACTAACTTTAGTAAACCCGTGTATTATACGAGTTGAAAAAATAAAATATTAAATATAATAAAATTTTGTGAAGTATAAAATCATAATCTAAAATAAGATATGATTAAAATTATATATGACTAATAACTATAAGTAATAAAATAACGATATTAACTTTTAAACATTTAATTTTAAACTTCTTTCCAAATAAAGTTAAATATCTTTTCAAAACAAGCCGTATTAAAAATGTTATAAATTTTTATTATAAGATATGAGTAATAACTATAAGAAATAAAATAACGATATCAACTTTTAAACTTTTGTTTTCAAACTTTCTTTCCAAATAAAGTAAAATATTTTTTTTCAAAACAAAAACAAACCGTATTAAAATGTTATTTTTTATAATTTTTTATTATAAACTCTGAATTTTAATTATTTTAGTTTATAAAAAAATTTACTTTTTAAAAATATCAATTTTAACATATTTATATTTGAAAAAAGTTAGATATTTTAGAAAAAATTTTAATTGTATAAAAAATTATTTTTTAAAAATAACATTAATAAAAGACATCTTTTTTAATTATTAAAAAATTAATCTAAAAAGAATTAAAATTATTTAATATTTCTTAATTTAGATAATTATTTAAGAAAAAAAAAAGACTAAACAAATAAATTTAGGGTATAAAAATGTATCAAGTGTTTTTTTTTAGTATTATATATAGATATAGATTATTACAGGCGAAGGGTATAAATGGAATTACGCATATTTCCATCCAATCAGTAGACAAAATTGCCAGCAAGTCGGTGACCAATCCCATGCATTTATTGAAGCTGTTCCATCATGAATGCGATAGCCAATCGTATGACTCGTATCAATTCACGCGCTCTCCACTGCGCGTGTGGTACCAGCCTTGTGTCTATTTCAAAGACTATTGAGTCTCTTTTGCTTTGTCTCTTATTCACCATAAAATGAAACCCTATACCTACTTCTCATCATCAATTTCTTCTTATTACTCCACAAGCCCTTCAATCATACAATATAACTAAAATAGCCCCTCTAGTAATCTGATTTTTCACGAATTTGTGTAATTAAAAGGTTAAAAACTATATTTATTTCTCTTAAGTAATTGCCCTCTATTAGGGTTTTCTGTGGTATTTTAGAGTTTTTTTTTTTTTTTTTTTTTACTAAAATACAAATTTGAAAACAAGGTCTTTTAGATATTTAAAGGAGTGTAATTGTATACAAGCTTATTAATGTTTAATGGTTTGATATTTAAGCATTATACATTAAGTTTTTTAGTAGTTTTTACGTATTGTTAATTTTAATGGTGTTTCTTCTAAGAGAAAGATTTTTTTATTTCAACAGAAAACAAACAATTACAATAAAATGATAGGTATACGTGCAACAAACTACGCCACAACCCAATTGTGTCAAAGCAATAATGATAAACACGTGTTGATTTTGGATAGGTAAATTACTATGCATGAATCTTTGAATTCTATTTAGAAAGTCCATAGCTAGTGGGGTTAGGAAAACCAATTGTGTAAAAAGAATGATAAACACATGTTGATTCTTTAGATAGTTAAATTGTGTTTAGCCATTTATTAAGCCTAATAAGAATGGACACTCCTGTAAGATCCACACATACATATTTCCCCATGTCCACTAAATACAAGAATATCATGTGACCATACAGTAGACCTCTTTCAAATGGATCCGTTCGAAATTCATTAGAAACTTCTTTTTAGCAGATAATTTATGCCCATATTAGAAGATCATATAGAATATATATCTCTAAGCAAATCATACTTGTATACAAATCCAGGTAGCTCCTTGCAATGGAGCGTATTAACGATAAAGCTTCACTTATTATATACATCGTTAGACCTTAAAGAAGTGCTTAAGGATCTTATTAGCATTTCTTTGAATGTTATGTTGGTAAGGTTCAGTTTGTTAAAGGCTAAAACCGAACATATATATCATTGATATTTTACCTTTTATATTTTCATACTAATCAGTTTATGTTCTAAACAGGTGTTAATTTGGTTATTATAGAAGTTATTTGGTTAATTATCTCTTACCTACTCATATTTTAAGCTAGGTGGATTCAAGCAAATTTCAATTTATAAATTCAAATATGTATTTAGTCAATAAAATATCATAAATAATTTTAATCGAAAAGAAAAATAACCAGTAACTATTATGTAATTTATAAAAGTTATAATAAAAGTCTCTTGACATATAACATATTAAAAAATAAAATTATAAAGGTTTATGACGTCTATTTATTTTGGTTAATTCAGTTTTTTTTACATATTATAGCCATGTCAAAACCATGAAAATCAGTTATACAAAATTACCACCAGACCATCAGTTTCTCTCTTAGTTTAGTTAACTCTGTTAACATTTTCAATTATATTGGATTCATTTTTCAATTTCAGTTATTTGATTTTTCTACTTAGCACTAACATAGGTCTATTTTGTAACCATGACACCCTATTTCTCTTTCCGTTTTTGCTCCACTTTTATAATGTTTACATAAAATTAATGTTTTGTCCCAATTTATCGTAGATGCTCACTTGAAAATCAACTAGCATGCCGTGAAATCGTACCCTTATCATCTCCGGCATTTTATTTATAAAAGTTTCTTATTTTGTAATCATGACAACCCTATTCTCTTTCCGTTTTTGCTCAACTTTTATAATGTTTACATAAAATTAACGTTTTGTCCCATTTATCGTAGATGCTCACTTGAAAATCAACAAGCATGCCGTGAAATCGTACCCTTATCATCTCCGGCAATTTATTTATAAAAGTTTCTAATTTCATAGAAGGGAATTTTGTACACTAGTATTTCTTTATATTAAAAAAAAATCTAAAAATCTTGGTCTTATAATATTCGAGTGCAAACATAGGGTACTTAAGTTGTTGTAGTATTTAAGATTCGGACAAATCATATCATGACTAGTAGTACTTAGTTTGTACTTTATTCCTTAATTTTTGATGTTTGTTGTTTCATCCCATGAATCTTTTATCTCCTACAATTTGGTAAACTGTTCATTGAAGGAATAGTATTTTCTTTATTTTAAAAGGAGAATTTGTAACCGTTTTATTTTGAAAATTTATCTGTCCAATCAAGTTTGTATAATATAAAACTTATATTTTAATATTCTATTTTATTTTCTAACAATTAGGTTTTTTCTCCCGAGTCCCCGCGCTATACGGCGGGAGTCCAGACAATTTTTGCACATGCAACAATGTGTTACTTTAGTTGTTATCTGCCCGATTTGTCGGAGAAATCATAAATCGAAATTTGTTGGTGAAACTAAAAAATACTAAACTTTAGCAGCCAAACTAGAATAAAATAAACAACACTATAAATAGTATAGTGGTCATACTCTAAAACACTAAACTTTAATGGTCAAATTTAAAAAACAATTTGTAACCAAATTTTAAGATCCTAAACTTTAATGACCAAAGTCACACGCTATTGTTAGGTATCTTTACGCAGCGGAAATAAACCAAAACACTCGTACGCACACGAAAGCAATAAGAACACGAGAATTTAACGTGGTTCGGTCGATGTGACCTACGTCCACGGCTGCAACTAGGGTTTATTTATTTGCTCAGTACAAAGATTACAAATGCATGACATGGATATATATAGAGACTAATTAGGGTTAACAACTTAATGAACAAGAAAACTTAAACATGGGCCCAAGCCCAAAGCCTTCACAAACCCAACAATCTCCCACTTGAAGGCTTTGCGATAAATCTAGCCCGCCATTCAAGTACAAAGCAACCCAGTCGTCTAGTAACTTCAGTAATCTTTAAACAGTCTTCCAAGCCTCCAGTTCCCAAAGAACAAGCTAAGACTCCATCACATCTCCTAGTTGCAGCAACCCCTCATCATCAAGTACCAGAAGGGCCAGTTGAAGCTCTCCCGAGCTCCAACTCATTGTGGCAAATTCCACCAGCGACCCATCCTCTGTCTCAACTGGTTTACACGATCCACCAATTCAGAGATACACCGAGAACCACTAACACTCTCCAAATTCAGCAAACAATCACCAGGAGAGAATTTTCCAGTCTTAGTCTTCAAAACCCAACGATTCTTCTTGACTGTACCCGAACATGCCCATGCTCCCACTGTCACAAAATCCTCTGACTGGTTTAGACTTCTGACCCCATTCAGCTACAATCTCTGCTCCAGACTTCATGTTTGCAAAATGAACTCTCTTAGCAGCAGATTTAGCGAACCCGACTTTGACTTGCTTAACCGGGTTGATCAGTCCCTCAGCAGGTACCTCCACCATGTACAATGACCCATGCTTATCACCACGAGCAATCACCCGGTTTCCCATTGATTACCCTCCATTTACCACCACCAAACTTGACTTCCAATCCTTGTTCATCCAGTTTACTAACAGAAATTAATTTCTTCTTCAAACCCGGAATCACCTTGACATTCTTCAAGTTCCATGTAGTTCCCAATGGAGTCACCAAATCAATATCACCCATGCCCATTACATCAAGCATTCTGCCATCATAGAGACGTACCTTCCCAAAATCGCCTGTTTTCAGATTCACCATCATTTCACCGCTGTGTACGGCGTGAAACGAAGAACCAAATCCATGATCCAAGAGTCCACACTGTTTTCAGCCTCAAGAATTAACACGTCACCATCATTGACATCCTTAGCAGCAGTGTTCAGACCTTTCTTTGGACATTGACTCTTAACATGTCCATCCTCGTTGCAGTTCCAGCACCTCACATTTTTCCGAGTCCGAGTTGAACTCTTTCCCCGACTCCCACTGCCTCGGCTATTTTCCCTTCCTCTGCCAACATGTAACATCTCAGAAGATGATCCAACATTTGCACTTTTCAGACGTGTGTCTTCACCTATCACAATGTCTCGGATCTTTTCAAATGTCATTTCGTTAGCCCCCATAGAATTTGTAACAGCAGTTACAGTCCCGGACCAACTGTCAGGCAGTGAAGATAGCAACACCAGAGCTCAAGTCTCATTATCGAATTTTATTCCCACTGATTCTAATTTGGTAAGAATAGACATCAGATCATTAATGTGAGAGGTGACTGAGCTTCCCTCTTTCATTCTCGTCATGAACAGTTCCCTCATCAAGAACACCTTGTTAGCAGCAGACGGCTTTTCATACATATTTGACAGAGCCAACATCATACCACTTGCAGTGGTTTCTTTCATGATGTTAAAAGCAACGCTCTTCGTCAAAGATAACATAATAACCGCTCTAGCTTTCTTGTCCTTGGAATTCCAAACTGTTTCTTCAGCTTTCTCCATACTCTCCGGTTTCTTTTCCAATACCATATCCAAATCCTTTTGACACAGTATGTTTCTATTTGCATTTTCCACCAACCAAAATCAGTGCCATTAACTTTTCGATCACAGTCTTCCCGTCTTCAGCCATAATAGCAAAACAGAGACAGTCTTCAAAAAACAAGAGCGCTGAACAGTTGATAACCAGTCAACAAAAGGATAGACAAACCAGATCCGGTACTTCCAACCAAAACCCTAGGCGGCGGCGCAGAAACCCTAGGTACACGGCGGCGTGTTTCGTATGAAATCTTCAAGAGCCTGATGCTCTGATACCAGTTGTTAGGTATCTTTACGCAGCAGAAATAAACACAAAACACTCATACGCACACGAAAGCAATAAGAACACGAGAATTTAATGTGGTTCGGTCGATGTGACCTACGTCCACGGGCTGCAACTAGGGTTTTATTTATTTGCTCAGTACAAAGATTACAAATACATGACATGGATATATATAGAGACTAATTAGGGTTAACAACTTAATGAACAAGAAAACTTAAACATGGGCCCAAGCCCAAAGCCTTCACAAACCCAACAGCTATGTGGTAGGAGTCTGGCCAATTTTCCCACACGAAGGACGCGTTACTTTGGTTATCTGTCCAGCTCGTCGGAAACCATAAAATCGAAGTTTGGTGGCGGAACACAAAGTATTAGACTCTAGTGGCCCAATCTCGAAAAAAATAAAACTTAACTATAAATAATGTAATGGTCAAATTCTAAGATCTTAAACTTAAGTGACCAAAGTCAAATAATCAAATGTTATAATTAAAAGTGAAAATACCTAAAACTAATGTGGTTAAAATCTAAGGAATCAAAATTTTACTATTCGTTTGCCTTTGAAATTAATTATAGAGTAATTACACTTTTTTTTCTTCATCCAGATTAACCGTAAAAACAATAGAACTATTCTTCTACTCACACGAGAGGCTAAATGATTCTTCCCACGAAAGGAGCTACTTCTTCTCATTCAATCGACTTTCTCGTGAAGTGGTTGCATAATTTATTCTTTTTCAGAAGCCGTTGTCAATCTTAAATTTTGTTAGGTTAAACATTTTTTTAAATAGGGATGTGATACTATGATTTGTACATCTACATAATTGACATATGCACCACCAAGGTAGGCCATAAGCAACTTATGACACAAACTTCAAACATATGTGGCCGTACTAATTCGATTTTAGCATTGTATATTTGAAAAATATAGTGAAAAATATGAGTTTTCAATACTATTAAACATGAAATTATTTTTTTTATAATTTTCAATTTGTGGTATGTGTACTTCTTAATAAGACATTTGTAGAGGCTAAAGAGCTGTTTGGTAATTTCTGAATGGTTAAGTGTTGAACCAATAAGAGGTCTGAACCATTAAGTGTTGAATCATTAAGAGCTAGTATATCGTTTAACTATTCAAATACAAATGTCCGACAAATTCAGATAAGAGATTTTAATCATTTAGCATTAGACCATTTAACCATTCAGCATTAGTATAATGCTTACCCATTTAGAGACAAATGTTTGAACCATTCAAACATTTGCTCACGAAACAAACAGTCTGAAACAATCAGACATCTGAACCATTAAGAGGCTGATTTAGATGCTGCCAAACAGCCCCTAAGAAGTGTTCAAAATAAAACTAAGGTGAATAAGATATCATACTTGACGTTGTGTGTTTGAAATGAAAATGATTTGAGAAATTGAATAAGAACACATAACCTTGAAGTAGTATACCAGTAAAAAGCTAATATGTTAAGTAAGCTTTCAATTTTGTTTTACTCAAACACCTACGAGCCTGTAATGGGGTTGAGTATCCTAGTTGAAATGGCTCAACTTGTGCATGTCCATGACCTAACAAACACGAGCCAAATTTTGCTCTAAACAATAATTTTTTGAATAATTTTTTGTACCAATAAGTTTGTTAGTAAGGAGAAAAGCATTCTTTAGTTTGTTTGTAACTTGTCAATTAAACCATTAAATTACATTTCGAAGCGTTTAAGGTACTTTTTTTGTTTAATATATTTAAATTATTTTGAGTGTTATCCTCATGAGATTACTACTACACTACCACAATTCTATATATCATAATAATGCACAAACACATAAGAGTCTCCAACAACTACAACATGTGTTATTCATGTGTGATGTAAGATAGACATGTTCTTTTACTAGAGACGTAAAATCTATTTTAAAGAATATGTGTTAAACACAACCTCAATCATTCTTCTTCCTTTGTTGTATATATTTTGGTTTATATTTAATATGTATGTAGACTAGTTTGAATTATTTATTTCCTCCATGTATATATTTATTATTACGAATAGTATTTTCCTACATTATTTCAACACCGCCATTTTTATTCATTCTTAGGTAACTTTCATTCTTAAATCATGAAGATGTAAGTTAATGGTGTAACATATAGAGCTAACAAATGGAGTTTAGTTGATCAAACCCATTTATAAGAGTAAAGATGCATATTGCTCCATTTTGTTATATCGAGAGTGTACATGTTAGTCTAGAGATAACAGTGAGAGTAAGTTTTCTGTTTCCACTTTGTAAAGTCAAGTCGTGAGACATGCATGAAAATGTTGTTTGGCCACATGCAAGTATCCTCTATAAGAGCATTATTTATAATATTATGGAAATCGTATCGTGAGCGAATGTGTTACACTAAAAGATATCTTCTCAATAGCGGCGACAACAACCAATAGCGGCGACAGTCAATAGCGGCGTCCCATTAGCGCCGACATGTCACCGCTATTGCTTCAGATCCGTTTCACGTGTACTAACCTAGATCTGGCCGTTCATTAGAACAAGATCTAACAGTGAGCATTGGATTGTACACATAGGTCAATAGCGGCGAGTTGTCGCCGCTATTGCTTCAGATCCTTAATATTCAGATCGGTTTCCCTCCATATCCAATTATTCCCTCCATAACTCCACACCACCGTCGCCTGCTCCCCTACCGCCGATTTCCGACCCATTTCTACCACTCCACCGTCGCCACCTAACACCCAACAGTCGCCGAAGGTTGCTCCCCAACACCTCACCGTCACCACCTCGCGGACCGTCCCACCTCGCCGTCAGCTCCTCCCACCACTCCACCGGAGCCGCCTTCCGTCTACCGAAAGTCACCGCCACCGCCACCTTTAAGTGTCAGTTTTAGTTGCTTGAGGTAATTTTTCTTTATGTTCTTTTATTTGTTTTCTAAACACCAACTTAGTTGCTTGAGTCCCCAAAATAGGCTCCCACCACTTCACCGGAGCTGGCTCTCGTCTGCCGGAAGTCACCGCCACCACCACCTCTAGTTGCTTGAGTTTATGGTAAGTTTTTTTTATATATTTTTTTTTGTTTGTTGTTCAAATACCAACTTGTTAAAGATGAGATAGATGTATTTATGTATTTTGTAATTGTGTATTTTGTATGTTTGAACTAAATGTATTTGTGAGATAACATATAATATATGCTAGAGTTTATGCTTAGTTGATGAATGTGTTTATGTATTTTGTAGGTTAAAACTAAATAGAATTGGGTATTTTGTTATTTAGTTGATTAAAAATAAATGGTTGAAAATTGTTTAGATGGTGTTATTTAGTTGGTTGAAAATTGATTGAAAATTGTTTAGATATCTTTTAAGGTAATTGAAATATTTAGTGAATAATTAGAAGCTAATTTGCGTGATTCTTGTCGATTAACTTTCAATTTGTATTGTATACATTTTTAAAATTGTTTATTTTATTGTTGTTATTTATATGATCCAAATAACACTTCACTATCATAGTTTTAAACTCTAATTTACGAGAAACAAAAATAGTATGCTATAACGAACAAGAATAAGAAATTACTAAGAAAACCAAAAGAAACGTGACATTATTTGAACCAATTATAATAATGTTTCAATTTACTCAAACAATGTCACATTTCATTTGATTTTTATAGTAATTCCTTATTGTTATGCATCATGAGCTTTTAGTTTTCGTTACTTCATTCTAATAATCACAAGCTTAGAAATACTGCCCGTAATTAATTTCGGGTTGTCCCTGTTTTGGGACTACCTTTTGAATATTTTATCTCATTTAGGATATGAATGTGTATTATATGATTGTTTGTTTAAGAAAAATTTGGTTGTTATTTTCTCTTTGCTCTTCAAGTATATATTTTTATATGTATATAAGAGGAAATGCTGTCGAATTTTTCTTAAACAAACAATTATGTAATGCATGTTCATATATGAGATAAGGTATTCAAAAAGTGGGTATAGCAGCCTACCTTTTTAAATTCTTAATCCGTTGGCCTACTTTTTATTCATGTTTCGTGGACAGTTTTTCATTCACTTAAATCCTAAATTATATAGCAGTTCCATAATCATATCTGTCAATAAAAGTTGGCTTCTTAATCCGAACCGTAGATCACCTGAATATCAACAAGGACTCAACTCTTTTATAGATATGTGCGAAAAACATACTTGCAATTATGGCTAGATTCGATGTTCATGTATGAAATGTTAGAATACCGTATTATTAGGATGGGTTAAAATGAAATATCATTTAGAAATATGGGGCATGTGCCGAACGTACAAGGATTGGATCTATCATGGTGAAAGTTTAATTCCTGAAGTTGTTGTTATAGATGACGTTGGGCCAACAAACGATATGGCTGACGTCATTGAAGATGTTATGGAAGAAAGCAGCGTGTCCATGATGATTTTGAGAATTTGTTAGAGGAAGTTCAATCAGAATTATATTCTAGTTGTACTAAATTTTCTTCCCTTGATTTCTTAGCAAAGCTTATGCATATCAAGGTGAAAAATAAATGAACTAGTAGTTCATTTGATGAGCTTCTTAAGTTGTTACAATCTTCACATCCCGAGGGTAATAAATTCCCTATTCTCATTATGTAGCAAAAAAGTCATTAAAGAAGATTGGTTTAGGATATGAGTCGATACATGTGTGCAAATATGATTGTGTTCTTTTCTGGGGAGAAAACCTTTTGTTAGAAAAATGTCCCATTTGTAATGAGAGTAGGTGAGTCGATACAAATACAAAGGACAAGAAGTTACCTCACAAGGTTTTACGATGGTTTCTTTTTACATAACTAACTTTTTTTGTTTAACTTAAATGTAGCAACGCTTTGACTTTAATGAGATTTTGCGAGATCGTGAGCGCGCTCAGATAGAGGGTGGAATTCGTTCAGTCTTTCTGAAACAATTCAGAGACCGGAAAAATATGGCAAAAAAAACACTTTGATCGTGTTGGAGGGTACGAAAATGTAGAATAAGCAAGGGTCAACCCACCAACGGGCATGAATCATGAAAATTGGAGGAAAATCGTTGCCTATTTCATGAGTGACGATGTAAGGCCCCGATCCCGGAGAACCCACAGTTGGTCATTCATAGCATCATTCATTATAAAATCTCATTTTAAATATATTAACACAAGAAAATATTATCGGAAGAATTATCAAAAAACCATTTTCATGCATTAATAATTACTTTTGCCAAGTAATACATTGTTGATTAAGATTACAAAAGAATATTTAGTTCCATTACAAAACAACAATATTATATCTGCATGAGATGGATGCCAGTTATTGCTTGCCAAGTAGCTTCACCCCCGTACCATCCTCAGCAACATCATTACCTGCCAACTGAAAATGCATATAAAAAATCAGCATTGCTGAGTGAGTTATAGTTTTATAAATAAAATACTTTGGTTTCGTTAAAACTTATCATTTACTTTTAATCGTGAACACCCATCATACATACAATTAGATAATATTTATCCATCATAATAGTTCGTTTTCGTACTTTTCATTATTATCTTCCACTTTCTTCTGGACCAATGTCATATGCCATACCCCAAACATTGTACACGAAGCGGGTACTGGGCCAAAGTCTATAAATAGACCCCTAACATTGCGCATGAAGCCTGACCCAATACCGGGCAAGCGACAAGGGTCCCGTTTCGTACATATTAGTCAATCACAAAGATTAACCCCTGTGTGCATCCTCATAGGTTAGCTAAAACCTCACACAGTTGAGCTAACAACCCCTCAATGAGTTGTGATCCTCTTTTCATTTGCTTGCAAGACTTTTCATTCGTTCATTACGTTCCACTTTCATTATCATATTCTTTCACTTTTAATACAATAATACTTTACGTACAAGGGTATTAACACACCACGTAAAGTCATATATAATACGTAATATAGAACATCAACCACAACCCACAATCATACATAACATCAACAGGCATAAACCACCAAAACATTTTAGAACTTAACGCTACATTCTACTTCCCAAGATTCCAGAAAAATCCTAAGTGCCCAAAGAAATATGGATGAACATAAGCCAATGCGGCTGAATGTTCAGCAAATGCGGACAAGCAAATGTGGATGAAAATCTCAGAAAAATATTCTAAGTGTCTAAAGATATGCGGGTGAATCAAATGCAGATGAACATGTCCAAATGCGGATGAACAAGTCCAAATGCGGATGAACATACTAAATGCGGATGAACAAAATACTTGGCTATTGAACATAAAGCCAATGCGGTTGAAGTTCAACAAATGCGGATGAACAAAAGACTTATGCGAGGGAACATTCAACCAATGCGGTTGAACACTTAGTAAATATGGATGTTCAAAACCAACCTGCAATGAAACTTATGCTATTTCCAGTTCTTAATCATCATTCTAATATGTCCTTAGTATCGATCTATGATGCTAAACACTTAGAACATAGATTACCACTACACAGCAACGAAGAAGGAACTTAAAACACATAACACACATAAATTCAGTCGCAAACATAGGAAATTCAAATTTCAGTTTGTAAAATTTCAGTAAATATGTGCATCAACCCAAACGAGTATAAAACAAGTAAAAAAGGGAATCTAGAACTCACCTCTAGCAGCTTTCAAGTAAGACTTCTTCAGACCGAGAGCAGTTGGGAGTTCTAGCACCTAAACACACCGAAACAAGCAGTCAACACAAGAAACACATAAGAATCGGTCCAGCAGCTGGAACACAGCTGAAAACCAAGCAGAAAATACAAGAAAACCTCACCTACAAGCAGCTCTTCTTCCTTCTCTCTCTAGAAACCGATTGCAGCTTCTTCCTTCTTCTTGCAGCCGAAAGCAAAGTCTGTAATGCTTATTTTAAATCCCATAATGGGCAAGTTTGCCACTTGCACAACCTTAACCCCTTGACTTGGGATATTTCGCATTTCTTTCTTTTTCTTTTCTTTTTAAATTTCTGGGTGTTACAAGTCCACCCCCCTTATATAGGTTTCGTCCCCGAAACCTGTCACTCCTCGAACAGATGTGGGTAATGCTGCCTCATCTCTTCGTCAGTTTCCTACGTAGACTCGGATCCCTTCCTGTGCCTCCATGTACCCGTACCAGTGGAACCATTTTATTCCGTAGCCTCTTCTCTTTTCTATCAATGATGGCCACTGGCTGCTCCACATAATTAAGCCTTTCATCTACCTCAATGTCCTCCAGTGGCACAGTCATATCTTCATCGGCTAAGCACTTTCTGAGATGAGAAACATGGGATGTCAGATGAATTCCACTTAACTCATCGGGTAGCTCCAACCTGTAGGCCACCTCTCCTACTCGAGCAATGATTCGGAAAGGCCCTATATACCTCGGGCTCAGCTTACCCCGCTTTCTAAACCGGATGATCCCCTTCCAAAGTGAAACCTTCAACATAACTTTATCACCCACCTTGAATTCAATCGGTCTACGCCTCTTGTCAGCATACGACTTTTGTCTATCTTTTGTCATCTTCATAAAGGCCTTGATCTTCCCTAACTTTTCGGTCGTTGCCTCGATCACCTTGATGCTCCCTAACTCCTTCTGCCCAATATCAACCTAACATACAGGCGTTCTACACTTCCTTCCATATAGCATCTCATATGGTGGCATTCCAATGCTGGCATGATAACTGTTGTTGTATGAGAATTCAGCTAACGGTAGGTGTTCATCCCAACTTCCTCCAAAATCAATGACGCATGCTCGGAGCATATCCTCTAGTGTATGTATGGTTCTTTCTGATTGACCATCTGTCTGAGGATGGTAAGCCATACTGATGTGCAACCTCGTCCCCATCGCCTCATGGAATCTCTTCCAAATCATAGATGTAAACCGAGTGTCACGGTCAGACACTATAGACACCGGTACTCCATGTCGAGTCACAATCTCTTTGATGAACAGATCCACCAACCTCTTAGATGAATACGTCTCAAAGCACTCTTCAGCAAATGGTCAACTATCACCCATATGGCATCGTATCCCTTGCCGTACGTGGTAACTTTGTAATAAAGTCCATGGTGATGTGCTTCCATTTCCACTCGGGTATATCCAAGGGTTGGATCTTCCCGTATGACTTCTGATGCTCCGCCTTCACTTGTAAGCAAGTAAGGCACTTGCTCACATACTTCGCTACATCACGCTTCATACCCGGCCACCAATAGTCTTTCTTCATATCATGATACATCTTTGTAGCTCCGGGATGAATCGAGTATCGAGTCTTATGAGCTTCATCCATGATTTACCCCTATAGGTCTCTATAACGAGGGATCCACATCTGCCTGAAGCGGGTTCTAACTCCGAGAGTGTTCTCACCTAACTCCGAGACTAGACCTTTCATCCTTTTGAAGTTAAGGCTATCTTCTTTCAACGCCTCATCTTGAAACTCCTTGACCTGTTTCATCACGTCAGAGGTCATCACCAACTGGTAAGCTTTCACTCAGATCAGATCGGGTCTCTCCTTTCGGCTAAGGGCATCTGCCACCACATTGGCCTTACCCGGATGGTAGTGGATCTCACAATCATAATCTTTGATCAACTCTAACCACCTCCTTTGCCTCATATTGAGATCCCTTTGCTTGAAGAAGTACTTCAAGCTCTTATGGTCAGTGAAGATAGTGCACTTCGTCCCATACAAGTAGTGCCTCCAAATCTATAATGCAAAGACCACAACCGCCAACTCCAGATCATGAGTAGGGTAATTAGCGTCATGGGTTTTCAACTGTCGGGACGCATAGGCTATTACCCTCCCTCGCTGCATCAGCACACAACCCAACCCCGAATAAGAAGCATCCGAATAGACCACTAAGTCTTCGATCCCTTCGGGTAACGTTAAGACAGGAGCTTAAGTCAATATTGTCTTTATCTCATCAAAAGCATTCTTCTGTTCTTCACCCCATACAAACTTCACCTCCTTGTGGGTCAACTTGGTCAATGACGAGGCTATATTGGAAAAGACTTCTATGAAACTCATATAATAACCCGCCAAACCCAAGAAACTGCGGATTTCGGATGGCATCTTTGGAGTCTTCCATTGCATCACCGCCTCCACTTTTGCTGGGTCCACCATAATCCCTTCAGAATTAACCACATGAACCAAAAATTAAACCTTGCTCAACTAGAACACGTACTTGGAGAACTTAGCATACAACTTCTCTCTTCTAAGCATCTCCAATACCTCGCGAATGTGACTGACATGCTCTTCTTCGCTCTTCGAATAAATCAGGATATCATCGATAAACATAATCACTGATTTATCCAACATCGGCCGACACACCCGATTCATCAAATGCATAAAAGCAGCTGGCGCGTTGGTTAAACTGAAAGACATAACGAGAAATTCGTATGCCCGTATCGCGTCCAAAATGCGGTCTTCGGGATATTCTGTTCTTTAACCTTTAGCTGATGATAATCAGATCAGAGATCTATCCTTGAGAACCAACTGGACCTTGGAGTTGATCAAACAAGTCATCAATCCTCGGTAGTGGATACCGGTTCTTCATCATCAACTTGTTCAACTCACGGTAGTCGATGCACATTCTCATGCTACCGTCCTTCTTCTTTACAAACAAGATCGGGTCACCCCAGGGAGAGATACTCGGTTAGATGAACCCCTTATCCAGCAACTCTTACAACTAGACCATCAGTTCCTTCATCTTGGAGGGAGCTAGTCGATACGGTGCCTTGGCAAAAGGTTGGGCACCAGGTATCAAATTGATCTGGAACTCGATCTCGTGGTCTGGTGGCACACCTGGTAGATCCTCCGAGAATACGTCTGGAAAGTCACACATAACCGATACGTCAGACAATCGTGGTACTGAAGCATCCACATCCTTCACGTAAGCCAGGTAGGCACTACATCCACGCCTCATGCACTTCTCTGCTACCACCATTGAGATTACCTTTGGAACCATACTGACCCTATCACCGTAAATCATCACCGAACTCCCATCAGGTGCGGTTAAACAAATCATCTTCTTGCGACACACAATGTTTGCCTCATAGGCTACTAGCCAATCCATCCTTAGAACCACATTGATTTCGCCTAGGGGCATAACGAATAATTTAGCAGATAACCTATGGCCTTCTAAATCTATGTCATAATTTCCTCAATCAGATCAGAAATTCTGGTAGACTTACCAGTGGTAGTTTCTACATCGAAGGGCTCATCAATACTTCTACTTCTAACAGACAAATTAGCATTAAGGCAACAAAAATAAAACTCTTACTAGCACCAGAATCGAAAAGCACAGAGGCACAAATTTGGTTTACTAGGAAGGTACCTGACACAACATCAGGGTCCACCCTAGCCTCCTCCCAGGTCCTAGTAAATGCTCTTGCTTTTGCCCTCTGCCCTTCCTTCTCCTTCTCGATCCCCTTTCTCGCCCCGGAGTTCTCATCCCTCGGTTTCTTGCAATCCCTGCTCAGATGGCCCTCTTCACTACAGTTGTAGCACCTCATCACCCCATAATCCCTTGCCATATGACCAGGCCTCCCCCATTTGAAGCAGACGTTCAGTCCCCACTTACACTCTCCCATATGTTCCTTCCCGCACTTACTACACCTCTTCGTCCCTGTACCCGCCAAAACTACCCTCCGGTCATCCACCCCTGCCTTTTTGTTGTTCGGGTGAAACCACGACGACCAAATCGTTTCCCATTCCAGTTCCTATGACCACCACCCTTCTTACTCACTTCCACTACTTCCATTTCCTCCCTTTCATCATACAACCTCCCCGCCAGATCAACCACCGACCTAAACGTACTCGGCCAGGCGGCGATCATATGCCTACGGATATCCGCTGGCAGACCCTGGATGTACCTCTTGATCTTTCTTGACACAGGCGTCACCTAATTTGGTACCAGCCTTGTCATCTCATTGAACTTAGTCTTGTACTGTTGGTGTGTCATGGTTCCCACCTCCAACTGTAGGAACTCTCTCTCAATCTTATCGAGTTTCCTGTGAGGACAAAACTCCTAGATCACCATCTATTTTAGTTCACTCCACCTCATTCTCCTAATCGCCCTGCTACCCTTAGCCTGGACAATATTGTCCCACCAGCATAAGGCCGAGTCCACGAATGAGTGGGTAGCAAACTACACCTTTTGATCCTCCCTACATTCGCTGATATCCAACACAACCTCCATTTCTCTCACCCATCGGTGAGCAGTAGTAGCGTTCCCATTTCCATCAAAAGTCCGGGGCTTGCATCTTTAGAATGCTCCATAGCTGCACCCCTTTGTAGTTTCCTGCACCGCTCCTCTTTCTCTTTGTCACTGGAGACAACCATCTCAGTTTCTGGTTGCTCCCTTACCTGAACCTCTCTCCTCACCCCCTCTCCTAACATTTTTCTTTATCCTCTCTTCTGTCTCTTTCTTTTAATCCTCCCTCACAGCACGAATAACCTCGGTCACCACAGATGGCAGAATTGTCTGCATGACCTAATGAACTTCCTCCACAACTACCTCCTTCACAGAGGCTCTCAGGTTAGCACTCTTATCACCGCCTTCATGGTGATGAAGCTCGAGCTCTACAGGAGTCGTCTCAGCAATCTTAGCCTTGTTCCTTATGGCACGCGGTCCAGCACCACGACCACCCCGTACTTCACCTCGAGAAGCCTTTGAAGATCTACCACCAGCCATCCTCTAAACACTATAAGATTCAAACACCAACACGGTCATTCAAGGTAATAGCTCAGATTATGTCAAGTATAGTAAGTCTATAATTACAGTGGCCAGTTGTGATTAGCCACTTACTTTACTCTTCATCCCCCAAGCATTCCTATCCTGATTACATCAGTATCCAAATATACTAAGAGCACATAAATCAGATAGCACATAAACATAATACCGGTTCACTTTAAGAAAGTAAATTACCTGATGGCACGTAGCTACTTAGGCTGGAATCCTTTGATTCAGTCCCATTCTTATTTTAAGTTAGGTTTTGAAAATAATTTACCCAATTCTCTTAAACTTTGGCTCTGATATCAACTTGTAAGGCTCCGATCCCGGGAGACCCCATAGTTGGTCATTCATAGCATCATTCATTATAAAAAACTTATTTTAAATATGTTAACATAAGAAAATATTACAACGGAAGAATTATCAAAAACTATTTTCATCATTAATAATTACTTTTGCCAAGTAATACATCGTTGATTAAGATTACAAAAGAATATTTAGTTGCATTACAAAATAATAATATTATATCTACATGAGATGGATGCCAGTCATTGCTTGCCAAGTAGCTTCACCCCCGTACCATCCTCAGCAACATCATTACATGCCAACTGAAAATGCATATAAAAAATCAGCGTTGCTGAATGAGTTCTAGTTTTATAAATAAAATACTTTGCTTTCGTTAAAAATTATTCTTTACTTTAATCGTGATCACCCATCATACATACAATTAGATAATATTTATCCATCATAATTATTCGTTTTTTTACTTTGCATTATTATCTTCCACTTTCTTCTAGACCATGTCATATGCCATACCCCAAACATTGTACACGAAGCGGGTACTGGGCCGAAGTCTATAAATAGACCCTAACATTGCGCATGAAGCCTGACCCAATACCGGGGCAAGCGACAAGGGTCCCGTTTCGTACATATTAGTCAATCACAAAGATTAACCCCTGTGTGCATCCTCATAGGTTAGCTAAAACCTCACACAGTTGAGCTAACAACCCCTCAATGAGTTGTGATCCTCTTTTCATTTGCTTGCAAGACTTTTCATTCATTCATTACGTTCCACTTTCATTATCATATTCTTTCACTTTAATACAATAATACTTTACGTACAAGGGTATTAACACACCACGTAAAGTCATATAATAATACGTAATATAGAACATCAACCACAACCCACAATCATACATAACATCAACAGGCATAAACCACCAAAACATTTTAGAACTTAACCTACATTCTACTTCCCAAGATTCCAGAAAAATCCTAAGTGCCCAAAGAAATGCAGATGAACATAAGCCAATACGGCTGAATGTTCAGCAAATGCGGACAACCAAATGCGGACAAGCAAATGCGAATGAAAATCTTAGAATATTCTAAGTGTCTAAAGATATGCGGGTGAACCAAATGCGGATGAGCATGTCCAAATGCGGATGAGCAAGTCCAAATGCGGATGACCAATACTAAATGCAGATGAACAAAATACTTGGCTATTGAACATAAAACTAATATGGTTGAAGTTTAACAAATACGGATGAAGACCAGCAAATACGGATGAAAAAAGACTTATGCAAGGGAACATTCAACCAATGCGGTTGAACACTCAGTAAATACGGATGTTCAAAACCAACCTGCAATGAAACTTATGCTATTTCCAGTTCTCAATCATCATTCTAACATGTCCTTAGTATCGATCTATCATGCTAAACACTTAGAACATAGATTACCACTGCACAGTAACGAAGAATGCACTTAAAACACATAACACACATAAATTCAGTCGCAAACGTAGGAAATTCAAATTTCAGTTTGTAAAACTTTAGTAAATATGCACATCAGCCCCAAACGAGTATAAAATAAGTAAAAGAGGGGATCTAGAACTCACCTCTAGCAGCTTTCGAGTAAGTCTTCTTTAGACCGAGAGCAGTTGGGAGTTCTAGCACCTAAACACACTGAAACAAGCAGCCAACACAAGACACACGTAAGAATCGGTCCAGCAGCTCGAACACAGCTGAAAACCGAGCAGAAAATACAAGAAAACCTCACCTACAAGCAGCTCTTCCTCCTTCTCTCTCTAGAAACCGATTGTAGCTTCTTCCTTCTTCTTGCAGCCGAAAGCAAAGTCTGTAAAAAAAGAAGTGTGGGCTGCCATGCTTCTTTTAAATCCCATAATGGGCAAGTTTGCCACTTGCACAACCTTAACCCCTTGACTTGGGATATTTCACCTTTTTTTCTTTTTCTTTTCCTTTTAAATTTTCGGGTGTTACAGACGCATATAGAAATACATCAAATTCAAACAAAACAAATCATCAACAACAAAAAAACACAAACCGTTGGGGGACTGCTTCAGATAGTAGTTATTGTTACAAGAAGGTAATGATTTAAATTTATATTTGTGTGTATTATATATTAGAATTTTTTAATATATAATATACTTTTTAAGAGTAGAATAAAAGCAGACTTGAGATGTTTCATGATGCTCATACCAGTAAAGATGGCACCTTTGATAGTGAGGTAGCATAGTAACAATATGTAAATATTTCTAAAAAGTATAGTTTTCAAATATAATATATGTATGTATAAATATGTTAATATATTTTGTTAATTAATACAGAATCAATTAAAGGAAAGGTTGATGAGCTAAGCCAATCACAAAATGAAGAAAGTGGTTCATCAATGCTGAATGAAGTCGATATTTTTGAGTCGGTGTTGGGACAACGGCATGGACATATCAGGGGGATTGGGCGTAAACCATCATCATCTGCAGGGTGGACTTGTTTTGTTCATGATCAAGAACAAACTCCCCAATCATTTACACAGGTAAGTGTATTATAGTGGGTTTAGGTTATTATGACTCTTTATAGCTAAAATAGACTTAAATTATCTATATTTTAGATTAAATGAGTCAAAATAGGTGAAAACGACATGATTTAAGTATAAACGGGTCAAAATGACTTAAAGCTAGATGTGTTAAGTGCATCATAGTGGTTTTAGATTATTATGACTCTTTATCGCTAAAATAGACTTAAATTATCTATATTTTAGATTAAACGGGTCTAAACGGGTGAAAATGACATGATTTGAGTTTAAACGAGTCAAAATGACTTAAAGTTGGATGTGTTAAGTGCATCATAGTGGGTTTAGGTTATTATGACTCTTTATCGCTAAAATAGACTTAAATTATCTATATTTTAGATTAAACGGGTCAAACAGGTCAAAATGAGTCTAAATGATATAATTTTAGAATGTTTCTAGTTATATTAAGTGTGTTTGGTTCATCATGATTAATTGATACTTAATATATTGAAAGTTGAATGTGTTACATTATAATATATATTTTGCCAAATATAAATGTATATTTTGTTTTGCGGGAGCAAATTTCAAGTCTATTTCAAAATGTGAATTTTTTATCACAAATTACACAGTTAATTGCTTCGCAAAAGGCTCCAAATCAAGCCGAAGATGATGATTCGGACGAGGGGGATGAATAGCATATTGTATCACTGGGTTAAGTTTGTTTTGAAGTAGTTAAATCAACTCGTTTGAATAGCGTATTACGATTAACCTATTTATGTTTAAGTTTTATGACTAAATTACTTATGTTTGTACTTATGTATGATTGTATGATATTGGGAAATCTAGATGTATTTGTATGAAATTTGTAAGTTATTGGAAAATCTAGATTTATTTGGGAGTAAAACTGGAAATTAAAAAAAAATAAAAAAATATTAAAAAAAAACAGTGACCATTAACGACGACATGTCGCCACTAATAATCAACCAGAAATTTTTAAACGTAAACAAATAGCGGCGAATTATTAGCGGCGATAGTAAGGTTATTAGCGGCGACATCATTAGCGACGAATTATTAGTCATTAGCGATAAATTATTAGCGGCAACTTATTAGCGGCTTCCCAACTAATAGCGGCGACCCTTGTCGCCGCTAATTGACGAAAATTTTGTAGTGTTAATCTTGAACTCCCACATATTTGTATCAAAAGAGTCCCAAAGCCATGGTCTAATAGGGACTACTTCACTTATTACAATAAAAAAAAAAAAAAAAAACAAAGACAAGCATAGTTGCCGCGTTGCGATGTGATCACACGTAGTGATGCGCTTGTGAACTTTCTTACACACGGTGCAACATGTATAACGGCGTGTTGTGGAGCGTTTGCGAATTTAGTTACGTGTATTGCCTCGATGATACTAACATGATTAGATACATAAAAGAAACGTATGATATAAGTGCGTTTTGTTTTTGAAGACCAAAACATATATAAGAAACAATATTATGGTCGCACGCTATGGCCTAATATTTTTTAAAAAGGTGCTTTTTGCAAAAAATATAAAGAAGAAAGCTATTTACATAAAAAAAAAACATTAGAAACGTGAAAAAAAAACCAAAAAGACCTCAAAAGAATATGCAAGCCGTGTCCTGATTCAATGTTCGCAATTGCTAAACCAGCTCAACCAGTGTAGCTTCTTAGATTACGCCTTAGAAGAATGTTATTTAACTTGTTAAAAACACGTTAAAAACAAAAAACGAAAAATAGAAAAACAAAATGAAACGGATCAATAACTTCACATGGCAGGCTGTTTGGAACCCCATCAACACTTTTAATTGATTGAGTGTATACAACTGTAACCATGCAACAAAAAAGAGGTGAAACAACTTGATAATAAAATTCTAAACTTTAACAAAAGCATCATATTCGAAAGAATCGTCCAAATTTAGGATACAGGTCTCCTATTGCATGCACAAGTTTATATCGATAGGCAAAACTCATGTTAGTTCATACATGTTGACTAAATAAACAAACAAACATACCTATCAATATCACATTCATAATAGGGTTTGTGAAGAATGAGATGAGGCTGAACCTACAATGGCTGCACCCAATGAGTTTTCTTTTAAACAATCTTTTTTATAAGTATTGAAAGATACAAGTAGCATATAGTATATGAGAAAATAAAGAGGAGAAAAGAAAAAGGATCACTAAACACCTATTAAGTAACCTACACTAACACTTTAGGAGGAAAGAGAAATGTTGTCAATTGTTGTTTGTTGTTGTTATTGTTGTTGCTATTTTTTTTTTTGTTGCAGTTGATGTTGTTATTGTTGCTGGTGTTGTTGTTGTTGCTGGTGTTGTCGTTGTTGTTGTTGTTGTTGTTGTTGCTGCTAGTGTTAATGCTCGTGCTACTATAGTTTTTTTTTAATAGTCAATTGCACACACTCTTTTTAATTCTATTACTAAAATATACCTCTTTTCACTTTGTGAGATTAGAACTCGTATGATATTTAAGGGATAAATGCTAGATGTCACTATATTATCAGACAATCATCAATTATTATTATGGTTCAAGTAAGAAATGTTTTAAATATAAAAGACTAAAATGAAGTCTTAAACATTAAACTTCATAATCAATGATTAAACCAAATTGTAGAAAAAAATTATTAAAAGGTTATTAAAGACATTGTTATTTTTGTTGACTTTTTTCAAGTATTTTTACTATTTTTTTAATAAAAAGAGTTGCATAAACTTTATATACGACATTATTTTATTTACATGAATTATGCCATAAAACAAGTACAATATCGTTAACTATAAAAATATTTTTTACACTTTGCTACTTATTGTGATTCGTTTTCGTCATTGTGTTTTTTCTGTTCATCATTTTTATTTTCGTTCAACATTATGTTTATATTTTCACCCAATCGTTGTTTTGAAAATGAACAATTCTAAAAAATAAAATGATGAAATAACATTATAGTGTTTCTTGACTTATTTTATGTAATGACCAAATACTTTTCATGCACATCAAAAAAATAAAAAGATGCATGTCAAATATTTAAACCTTAATATTTTTAGATTAAATACTTTTTACTATAAATTAATCCTATTATTATTAGGCCATCAGTTATTATTATTAAGGTTCAAGTAAAAAATGTTTTAAATCTATAAATATAAAGAGATCTTAAACATTAACCTTCAAAATCTATGGTTAAATGAAATTGTAGTAAAAAGTTTGTTAGAATATTATTTTAGACATTGTCACTTTTATTGACTTTTTTCAAGTAAACCACTTCTTTAAAACGTGCATAACTTTAATATACGTTATTAATTTTTTTTATAAAAATTACACCATAAAAACAAATGTTTATTATCTTTAAAATGATGTAGGGCACCTATTCCGGAAACCTCACAGTTGGTCAATTATTGCATGAAAACATTTAAAAGATACATCATTATCGTAGCGAAATTTAAAAACTTTTCATTTATAAGTTAAAACATATCATTTCATTACATCATTCATGTAAATTTCAAAATACAACATCATATCGAAATGTGAATGCCAGCCTCAAAACGCTCCCAGTAGCTTATGTATCCATGCTTGCACCTCCTCAGCATCAACACAAAAACCTGCCAACTATTATGCATACAAAAGTCAGCGATGCTGAGTGAGTTCTAGTTTTATAATTAAAATACTTTACTTTTGTTAAAATAAAACATTTTACATATGTTCGTGATCACGCATCATAGTACACCTTGGTAATAATTATTATTATCTTCGTCATCGTTCAACATCATTCAATCATTACATCTCTCACCATCATCCAGATCCTGTCTCATGCAATACCCCCGACTCATGCTCGAAAGCTGATACTGTGCCGGGGCCTATAAACAAACCCTCAACTCATGCACGAAAGATGACACAGTACCGAGGTACGCGACAAGGATCCCATCTCGTTTGCAATAGCCCTGACTCATGCTCGAAAGCTGATACTGTGCCGGGGCCTGTAAACAAACCGCCGACTCATGCTCGAAAGTTGACACAGTACCGGGGTGAGCAGCAAAGATCTCATCACTCTCACACGCCACACCCCTGACTCATGCTCGAAAGCTGATAATGTGCCGGGGCTTGTAAACAAACCCCCTGACTCATGCTCGAAAGCTGACACAGTATCGGGGCGGGCGTCAAAGGTCTCATCATTCATTACTGCAGGACCGTTAAAGGGTACTTAAGCTTGCACTTAGTTAACACACTTTGAAGGATCTTAAGATCACTTAACAATTCAAATAGAGAACTGTGAACCTTTATTGAAGATACAGGACAAACACAAGTAAAACAAGAACAAGAACACAAGATAAAGTTTTCAAAGAAGTTATATATTGCTTCTCTAGTTCTATTACAAGTGTTGTACAAGTATATGTTTGACTACAAGAACCGGAGACTACTTATACTACATCCTACAACCGTCAATATGCAAAAAGACAGTTGGAAGTGACTAATCTAGACAACAAGATCAGCCTAAAGTCAAAAGGCAGATTGCCTTTTGACTAGTGACTATGACAAGCCATAGCTCACTGACTTTCCTATTACAAAAAGCCAAAAAGGAACAAAAAAAGAAACTTGCAGGCAAAGACCTTATCTACTTTATCATAAAGCATGGAAGTTTCACCAAATGATGATAGTTGGTGAACCACCAGAGCATGCAGCGGACAGTAAGTTGCTTTATGATAAAGTTGATGGAAAATGTATATTTTCTCTCTTTTCATAAGAAAATCAGTCTTGTCTTTAAACAGCTTCGGAAGACTTCATCTTTTACCTTCAAAAGAGTTGAGTTTTTGACTTCGGAAGACTTTACGCTTGGAGTATTTTTCTAAGTTAAGTGTAAAGCTTCCACAGCAGTTTCTTCTGAACTTTGGCTTCGGAAGATTTTACACTTAGCATTTTTCTGAGTGTGTAAAACTTCCGAAGCTAGTTCACCTTTGTTCCGAAGTGCATGTTGGAAGACTTGGTTGTTTTGGTATCCTTTGGTTGCATCAGCCTCTTAACTTCAGAGGTTCCTACAAACTCCCCCTAGGCTGATGCTAAGAAGTCCTGGAAGCACTGTATTGTCATGAAATATCCTTTTCATCACAAAATGTATCAAGGATTTGGTTTTTGAATTCGGTTCCTTGATCACATCTTATGATTTTGACCTTGTGATCAGATTGATTCTTAATTTTCAGAATGAAATTCTTTAAGATTTCAGGAGTTTCATCCTTAGTTCTAAAGAAAAACACCCAAGTGAATCTTGTGAAATCATCTGTGATCACCAAACAGTATGAGGTCCTTCCTAAACTCATTACACTGGTGGGGCCAAACAGATCCATATGTAACAAGTGTAGGGGAGTATTGATAGAGTTCATTTCCTTTGGCTTGTGAGACACTTTGTGTTACTTCCCCTTCAGGCATGCAACACAGTGGTCATCACTTGTAAACTCTTTCTTTGGCATTCCAGTTACCAAATCATTCTTGATCAGTTTATTCATGTTCTTAAAGTTTACATGGCACATTCTTTTATGCCAAAGGAAAGACTCATCACTATTTGCTTTAGATAGAAAGCAAGAAATCTCTCCAGAGGGAGATGTTTCCTGCAAGTCCATATTGTATATGTTCCCTTTCCTGGGGGCTCTGAGCAGAATATGCTCTTGAGGAATGTCAACCTCGGGCTTGAGAACAATGCACTCATGCTCAGTAAAGAGCATGTGATATTTTTGGTCATAAAATTGGGACACACTCAAAAGATTGTATCAAAGCTCCTTGACAAAATTTACCTTCTCAATGCTGAGCTTACCATTTGAGATCATGCCCCTACCAGTGATGTAACCTCCTGCATCTCCTCCAAAAGAAACTGGTCCTCCATCAATTCTTTCAAAGTTTTAAAGTAGGGACTCATTGCCTGTCATGTGCCTGGAGCAGCCACTATCAATGATCCACACATTTCTGTTTGCCTTTGGCAGTCCCTGCACAAAAGAGATGATTTAGTTACATTTGGAAATCCAAGCCTCATTGGTCTTGGGCTTATAAAATTCAGATGAAGGCAATGAAATAGTAAGTGATCCTATGTTCAGGCTTTGAGGATCATTTGCTGTTGCTGAAGAGGAGCTTTCAGTCTCAAGGTCTTCCTTCATCTTCCACACCACCTTTGGAAGATTGGGCTTGACCTTTAATACTTCGAAGCTTTTGTAGCTTCAGAAGCTTTGGAGACGGATCCTTCGGAAGATCTTGCTTTCACTGTAGCAAGCTTCAGTGCTTCGAAAGCATTCCTTTCTTCCGAGACCAACTTTTCTTCCGAAAGCAATTTCCTACTTGCCTTCTTCTTCATTTTGGAGCTTCCGAAGGAAACAGATTTTCCTTCCGAAGCTGTTTGTTTCTTCTTCTTCTTAGAAGTTTTCTTCTTAATCATGTGGATAGTACTTTTGGGAATGTATTGACAATCCTTAGCCATATTTGAAGTACTACCACACATAACACAATCCAAATCTTTTCTTCTGAGAGTCTTCTTTCCCAAAGAAGACTGAGCTTGAACACTTTCCTTTTCTTTCTCCACCTTTTAAGATGATGCAGCAGGCTTCTTAGGGTGAAGCTTGCTCTTTGAAATGGATGGTTCAGGCTGTGCAGCAGTGACACACAGCTGATCAGTCTTCTTGTTGTTGCTGGAGTGAGTTAAAGCTGAAGTAAAACTCTTGGTACTAGAATTCTTGACAGGATCTTCAGCTTTCATCACCTTGAACCCTGCAGAGATAAATACTTGTATCTGTTTGGGATCAAAGGTGGTCTTGATCTCTTGAACTTTTCTGGATCTTCTCTTTGCTCTTCTGATCAAGTTTTTCTCTTGGTTTTGCTCAAACCAGCTTCTTTTTCCTCCTTAATAGCATGGTGATCCTTTTTGGATTGACTCTCTTCACTCATCTCAGAGTCATCCCTCACCTTCTCCTCTTCATCCTCTTCATCACTAGGGTCTATGGATGGCAGCTCATCTTGACCAGTTCCACACCTAGGAGATCTGACTGATAGTAGAGTGTGTGGAGGAGCTATCTCACTAGATCCCAGTCCTTGCTTATTCTGATAACACACTTTTTCATGCAGAGATAAGGATATCATGTTCTTGAAGGTATCTTCTTCAAAAACACATTTTTCTGCCTGGCTTTGCTGATCACAAGCTCAGCCTGGCATTCAGTCAACTTGGTAATGAGATCCTTAATTTG
The DNA here is from genome assembly GCA_025506505.1 of Flaveria sonorensis. Taxonomy (NCBI): domain Eukaryota; kingdom Viridiplantae; phylum Streptophyta; class Magnoliopsida; order Asterales; family Asteraceae; genus Flaveria; species Flaveria sonorensis. The sequence goes on along the minus strand of JACCIY010000997.1, from coordinate 15,298 downwards.
AGTCCTGTAGTTTGTCTGCTCATGTTTAAGAGTTGAAACTGTTTTCTCTAGATCTTCTATCTTAAGTTTATAGTCATTTTCTGCTCTTTTAAAATCAGCTTTTAAAATATTTAAAGACTCAATATAGATCTCATTTCCAAGTTGTAGGACCTGTATCTATTCACTTTAGCAATACATTCAGGAGAGCAAAGATGTTCAAGTACCTTGGCTTCATCATGATCAGCCATGAGTGCTTGGTTTGGAGATGCATCTTCAGCTTGAAAGCTCCAGTCAAAGCCTCCTTCTTCAACAGCAACTGCAGCTTGCTGTCTTGGCTTCTCATTTTGGTGCCCTCCTTCAGTGTAGTTTGGCCTGGATGAGGCTTGGCCACCATTTGACTTAGGTGCCTTGCATTCCTAGCAAAGTGTCCCATCTGGTTACAGTTGTAACACTTGACTTTGCTCTTATCCAGCCCAAACTTTCCACTGGCAGCATTTCTAGGAAACCTTCTCCCAGTCCTCTTGTAGAACTTCTGGGCTCTGTGAGTGAGAAGAGCCATTTGCTGGACTATCTCCATGTACTCCAGATCATCTGGATGGATACAGTCCAGATCTTCAAGAGTGAAAAGAAAGTTGCCTGAACTTTCATCAGTGGAGACAAAAGCTTGAGAAGAACTTGTCTCTTGGAAGGGACTTCCTTGGATGTAGCTCTCTCTGGGTGTCTCTGGGAAGGTGATGAAATGACCCTTTTGTGAGGTTTCAGGGTACAGATGAGATGATGTTGTGGTTCTCTGCTATCCCTTTCAACCACATGAAGGGTTGAACTCTGGTGAGTGTTGGAGTTACCAGATGAATTTTGCATATTCATCTCCATCTGGTATCCACTGAGTATCCCATACAACTCAGTGAGAGTAAGGGTCTTGAGGTTTTCAGTCCTCTTAATGACCACACAGTAGTGTGTCCATTGTCTTGGAAGAGAGGACATGAACTTCCTAACAATATCCCTGTTCTCAATAGTTACCCCAACATCACCAGAGTATCACAATCTCAACATACCTGAAGTATTATTGAGTCATGGTCTCACCTGTCTTGAAGGTGAAGTTTTCAAACTGCTACTTCAGGAGATCCTTCTTGTTCTCCTTGGCTTCATTTGAACCCTCATACATCAGTTTCAGTGCATCCCATAGCTGTTTAGCGGTCTTGCACTTCTTGAAACCTCTGTAGATGAGTTTGGAAGAGCAGTTTGGAGGGCTGTCATGGCTTTCTGATCAATGTCAATTCTTTTCCATTCTTCATCAGAAAAGTCAGCCCTCTCCTTTGGTATCATGCCACCACCAGCAGCAGCTGAAGAGGTGCATGGTACATGAGGTCCATTGATAACAAACTCCCACATCCTGGAATCTTGAGACTTGATAAAACCTTCTATTCTTTGGCACCAAGTGTTAAAATCTTCTGGAGTGATCAGTGGGGACTTTGTCATAGTTCCAGTTTCCATATCAGCTTTGGAGATAGCTGCCATTTGAAGTGTTAAGTGATATGTGTAACTAAGAGGATTTGAAGATGGTGATACCAAATGCAGGACCGTTAAAGGGTACTTTAAGCTTGCACTTAGTTAACACACTTAGGAGGATCTTAAGATCATTAACAATTCAAATAAGGAACTGTGAACCTTTACTGAAGATACAGGACAAACACAAGTAAAACAAGAACAAGAACACAAGATAAAGTCTTCAAGGAAGTTGTATATTGCTTCTCTAGTTCTATTACAAGTGTTGTACAAGTATATGTTTGACTACAAGAACCAGAGACTACTTATACTACATCCTACAACCGTCAATATGCAAAAAGACAGTTGGAAGTGACTAATCTAGACAACAAGATCAGCCTAAAGTCAAAAGGCAGATTGCCTTTTGACTAGTGACTATGACAAGCCATAGCTCACTGACTTTCCTATTACAAAAAGCCAAAAAGGAACAAAAAACAAACTTGCAGGCAAAGACCTTATCTACTTTATCATAAAGCATGGAAGTTTCACCAAATGATGATAGTTGGTGAACCACCAGAGCATGCAGCGAACAGTAAGTTGCTTTATGATAAAGTTGATGGAAAAGGTATCTTTCTCTCTCTTCATAAGAAAATCAGTCTTGTCTTTAAACAGCCTCGGAAGACTTTGTCTTGAGAGCTTCGGAATACTTCAGCTTTTACCTTCAAAAAGTTGAGTTTTTGGCTTCGGAAGACTTTACGCTTGGAGTATTTTCTAAGTTAAGTGTAAAGCTTCCGCAGCAGTTTCTTCTGAACTTTGGCTTCGGAAGATTTTACACTTAGCATTTTTCTTGAGTGTGTAAAACTTCCGAAGCTAGTTGACCTTTGTTCCGAAGTGCATGTTGGAAGACTTGGTTGTTTTGGTATCCTTTGGTTGCATCAGCCTCTTAACTTCAGAGGTTCCTACAATTACCTCCATTCGCATTATCTTTCACTTTCATTAAATAATACTTTACTTATGCACTCATACATAATAGGTAAAGCCACAACATACATAACACAAACATCATCAACAACACACAAACATGCATAACACATCCGGCATAACCGACACAACAGAACTTAGCACAACCATCTACCTCCCAAATCTCCCAGAAATACCTAAGTCTACAAAGAAATGCGGATGAACATCTTAGGCGCATGAGCATCTAAATTCGGATGAAAACAGTCTAGGCGCATGAGCACTATGTGAGCGCTTGAACACTATGCAGGCGTATGAACACTGCTTGAGCGCATGAGCCACACAGGCGCATGAGCAGTGGGCGTATGGGCACATTCTGGGCGCATGGGAACTGCTGTGGCGCATGGGAACTGCTTGGGCGCATGAGGTACTTGGGCGCCTGGGCAACTCTGGGCGCATGGGAAAAATCTGGGCGCATGAACACTTAGGCGCATGAGGTCAGTTAGGCGCATGGAAAAACAATCTGAAATATAACCTATGCTACAAACAACACCCAAACATCGTTCTAACACATCCTAACATAAATCTACCATGCTACAACACTAAAACATGCTAAAAATCAAATATAACCCAAGAACCACTTCTAAAACAAGCATCAACAGGGCACAGTCGAACATCATGCTGAAAGCTCACGGTTTGATTTAAAATCTTCTGCTCGGTATGCATAATAGCCCCAAATACTTAGAAAACCAGTAAAAAGAGGGGATCTAGAAACTCACCTTGAACAGCCTTCGAGTAGAGCACTGCAAACCCGAGACCCACCTGCAGTTCACACATAAAATTCATGAAAACGAGCGCTAAACACCAAAAATCTCGGTCCAGAACTCGAAAATCCAGCTGAAACCGAATAATTACCCAAGAAAACTCACCTTTTGTAGATTCTTCTTCTCATTTCTCTCTAAAACCGGTGAAACTCTTCTTCTTTCTTCTTTGCAGCCGAGAACAGGAAGTAAGTGGGGGCATGGGCAGCCATGCCCTCCTTTTTAAACACAATTATAATAAAGTTTGCCACTTGCATAACTTTAGCCCCTCGACTTGAGTTATTTCACCTTTCTTTCTTTATACTTTTTTTTCTTTTCCTTTTAGTAAATTTCCGGGTGTTACAAGTCCACCCCCCTTATATAGGTTTCGTCCCCAAAACCTGTCACTCCTCAAACAGTTGTGGGTAATGCTGTCTCATCTCTTCCTTGATCTTACATGTAGGCTCAGACCCCTTTTTGGGCTCCACTGTACTCGTACAAGTGAAACCATCCTTCTCCTTAGCCCTTCTCTCCCTTCTACCAGTAATGGCCACCGGTTGCTCTATGTAGTTGAGTCGTTCGTCCATCTCGATATCCTCTAGTGGCACGATCATATCCTCAACGATTGAGCACTTCTTCAGACGAGATAAAGGGAACGTCAGATGAATTCCACTTAACTTATCGGGTAACTCCAGTCGATAGGCCACTTCTCCTGCCTGACCAACAATTCAAAATGGCCCTATATACCTTGGTATTAGCTTTCCTTGCTTTTTGAATCGGATGATCCCCTTTCCATGGTGAGGCCTTCATCATTACTCCATCGCCGTAGGTCGGCATCGAACTCTTGTCGGGCACAGTTGATCAAACCATCTTCTTGCGACACTCGGTGTTTGTCTCATAGGTTGCTAGCCAATTCATCCAAAGGCGTACACATATCCACCTAAGTTTGTCTTGAATGGTCTAGCAGGAAACACGTGCTCTCCCAATTCTATCGCGCAATCCTCTAGGGCATCAGGTAACCTAGTGGACTTACCAATAGTAATTTCTACATCGAACGACTCATCGACCTTCCTACTTTCAACGTGCAACTTATCACAGGAGGCAGCAGGAATGAAACTACTACTAGCACCACAATCAAAGTACATATGCACCAATTTAATTTACTAGAAATGTACCTGACGTCACGTCGGAGTCCACTCTAGCCTCTGACCGATCATAGCAAATGCTCTCACCTTCATCCTCTGCTCTCCTTCTCAGCCCCTTCCTTGCACCAGAGTCCTCTACCCCCGACTTCTTGCAGTCTCTGCTCATATGTCCAGTCTCGCCACAGCTGTAACATTTAGCCATGTGGCAGTTCCTCGCCCTGTGGCCCTCTTTCCCACACTGAAAGTAGATGTTCCGTCCCCACTTGCACTCCCCCTTGTGGCCTCTACCACACTTCTTTCATACTTCCCCTCTCCTTGTTATCATTTTTTGATCATCGACCCTCATCGTCTTACCTCCAGTCATAATTCCACCATCATTGTCCCGCCTTCCATTCCTATTCCTAACATTGCCCCGCTCCTTCTCCACATCCACTATCGCCACTTCCTCTAGCTCTTCATACAGTCTCCCTGCTAGATCGACCACTGACCTAAACATACCTGGCCAAGCGGCGATCAGATGTCTGCGGATATCTGCCGGCAGACCTTGAATGTACCTCTTGATCTTTCGTGACACAGGCGTCACTTGATCTAGCACCAGTCTTGCCATCTCGTTGAACTTCGTGGTGTACTACTGGTGCGTCATCGTTCCAACCTCCAATTGCAGGAACTCTCTCTCAACTTTGTCAAGCTCCCCATGAGGGCAAAACTCCTCAATTACCAACCTCTTCAGCTCATTCCACCTCATCCTCCCGATTGCCCTGGTACCCTCGGGTTGGATAATGTTGTCCCAACAGCACAAGGTCGAATCCACAAATGACTGGGTAGCGAACTTCACCTTTTGATCCTCTCTGCACTCACTGATATCGAGTACCACCTCCATCTCCCTCACCCAACGGTGAGCAGCCGCAGCACTCCCGTTCCCATCGAACGTAGGGGGCCTGCACCTTTGGAATACCCCATAGCTGCATCCCCTCATAGTTTCCTGCACAGCTTCCTCCTCCTCCTCATTGTCGCTGGAGACAACCATATCAGTCTCTGGTTGCTCCCTTCCCCTTAAACCTCCTTCCTCGCCTCCTCATCTAGCTGTCTTCCTCTTCTCAGCCTTCTTCTCATCCTCCTTCACAACTCTAATAACCTCGGTCACTACAGTCGGCAGAATTGTCTGCATAACCAAATGAACTTCCTCTTCTACTGCCTCCCTCATTGAGGCCTTAGGATTAGCACTTTCATCCTCACCGCCCTGGTGACGAAGCTCGGGCTCTTCAGGAGCCGTCTCAGCAGTCTTAGCTCTGCTCCTCGTGACACGCGGTCTAACACCACGTCCACCTCGACCTCCACCACGCGAAACCTCAGAAGTTCTACCACCTGCCATCACTAAATACTGCAAGATTCAAACACCAACATGATCATTCAAGGTAATAGCTCAGATTTTGTCAAGTATAGTAAGTCCCTAATTATAATGGCCAGTTGTGACTAGCCACTTACTTTACTCTTCATTCCCCGAGCATTTCCTATCCCGACTACATCAGTATCTAAATCTACATAAAAGCACATAAACCACATAAAACGCACACATAATTCCCCTTTTTATTTACTTACATAAAACGTTTACGTAAAACCTTTACCTGCAGGCATGTAGCTACTAGGACTGGCATCCCTTTCCTTTGGTCCCATTCTCAGTTTAAGTTTAGGTTCTTTTGAAAATATTTACCCAATTCTCTTAAACTTTGACTCTGATACTAACTTGTAAGGCCCTTTTTCCAGAAACCCCACAGTTGGTCAATTATTGCATAAAAATAGTTAAAAGATACATCATTATCGCAGCGGAATTTAAAAACTTCTAATTTATAAGTTAAAACATATCATTTCATTATATCATTCATGTAAATTTCAAAATACAACATCATATCAAAATGTGAATGTCAGCCTCAAAATGCTCCCAGTAGCTTATGCATCCATGCCTGCACCTCCTCAGCATCAACACAAAAACCTACCAACTATTATGCATACAAAAAGTCAGCGACGCTGAGTGAGTTATAGTTTTATAATTAAAATACTTTACTTTTGTTAAAACAAAACATTTTTATACGTTCGTGATCACACATCATACGTACACCTTAGTAATAATTATTATTATCTTCGTCATCATTCAACATCATTCAATCATTACACCTCTCACCATCATCCAGATCCTGTCTCATGCAATACCCCTGACTCCTCGAAAGCTGATACTGTGCCGGGGCCTATAAACAAACCCCCGACTCATGCTCAAAAGCTGACACAGTACTGGGGTACGCGACAAGGATCCCATCTCGTATGCAACACCCCTGACTCATGCTCGAAAGTTGATACTGTGTCGGGGCACGTAAACAAACCCCCACTCATGCTCGAAAGCTGACATAGTACCGGGGTGAGCAGCAAAGATCTCATCACTCTCATACGCCACACCCCGACTCATGCTCGAAAGCTGATACTGTGCCGGGGCCTGTAAACAAACCCCCGACTCATGCTCGAAAGCTGACACAGTACCGGGGCGGGCGTCAAAGGTCTCATCGTTCATTACCTCCATTCGCGTTATCTTTCACTTTTGTTACATATTACTTTACTTATGTACTCATACATAATAGGTAAAGCCGCAATATACACAACACGAACATCATCAACAACACACAAACATGCATAACACAACCGGCATAACCGACAAAACAGAGCTTAAGACAACCATCTACCTCTCAAATCTCCCAGAAATACCCAAGTCTACAAAGAAATGCGGATGAACATCTTAGGCGCATGAGCACTATGCGAGCGCTTGAACACTATGCAGGCGTATGAACACTGCTTGAGCGCATGAGCCACACAGGCGCATGAGCAGTGGCGCATGGGGTACTCTGGGCGCATGGGCACATTCTGGGCGCATGGAAACTGCTGGGGCGCATGAGCCCTGCTTGGGAGCATGAGGTACTTGGGCGCCTGGGCAACTCTGGGCGCATGGGAACAATCTGGGCGCATGAACACTTAGGCGCATGAGGTCAGTTAGGCGCATAGAAAAACAATCTGAAATATAACCTATGCTACAAACAACACCCAAACATCGTTCTAACACATCCTAACATAAATCTACCATGCTACAACACTAAAACATGCTAAACATCAAATATAACCCAAGAACCACTTCTAAAACAAGCATCAACAGGGCACAGTCGAACATCATGCTGAAAGCTCACGGTTTGCTTTAAAACTTCTGCTCGGTATGCATAATAGCCCCAAATACTTAGAAAACCAGTAAAAAGAGGGGATCTAGAAACTCACCTTGAACAGCCTTCAAGCAGAGCACTGCAAACCCGAGACCCACCTGCAGTTCACACCTAAAATCCACGAAAACAAGCGCTAAACACCAAAATCTCAGTCCAGAACTCGAAAATCCAGCTGAAACCGAACAATTACCCAAGAAAACTCACCTTTTGCAGATTCTTCTTCTTCTCTCTCTAAAACCGATGAAACTCTTCTTCTTTCTTCTTTGCAGCCGAGAACAGGAAGTAAGTGGGGACATGGGCGGCCATACCCTCCTTTTTAAACACAATTAAAATAAAGTTTGCCACTTGCACAACTTTAGCCCCTCGACTTGAGTTATTTCACCTTTCTTTCTTTATACTATTCTTTTCTTTTCCTTTTAGTAAATTTTCAGGTGTTACAAATGAGTTCAGTATCATTACATATAAAATGACTATTTTTTCACGTTTTGCAGCTTATTGAGATTATTTCTCGTCATTGTGTCTTTTTTGTTCATCATTATGTCTTTTTTGTTCGTCATTGTCTTTCTTTCATCATTATGTTTTTATTATCACCATTGTGTTTATCATAGTGTACTTTTAATATATAAAACACGATGAAAAAATAATAATTTATCTATATGGTACATAAAAATAATAAAAAAATAACACAAAATGATGAAAAACATAAGACATAATGATAAATGCATATTACACAATAATGAAATTTGACCCAATAACCAGACATATTAAACATAACGACGTCAGGTATTTAACACAAGAACTTGATGTATTTGATACAATAATAAAAAATAGAAAATTACCACTATAACCATTTGACTAAGTAAATTTACAATTTTAGCCATTGAAAATGGAGTTTACCTAATTATTCCACCAATCAGAGGATGCGATGTGTCTTAATAACGATGATCAGCGATACTAGAGTGTTGGACCAAAAGAACCAATGAGCCTGATCAGAAAAACCTTTAAGTCCCACAGACATTACAACAACTGAAGTAGTCTGCAACAGCTGAAGACATCAACTGATAACAAGGTCTGAAGACAAAGTCTGAAGTTAAAGAACTGAAGACAAAGTCTGAAGACAAAAGCTGAAGACAAAGACTGAAGACCAAGTTTCAGATGTTGTCATAACAGCTGAAGAAGACCTCTTCAGTAGTTGTGATGGTTTCCTTTCAGTAGTTATATTTTCCTTTCAGTTCTTTTGTAATCAGTAGTTTTATGTTTCTTGTAATCAGTACTTGTAGTTTCAGTAGTTTTAGTTTCATCTTGTACTTAGCATACTCTAAGATGTTCTCAGTTGTTATGAACATTCTCAGTAGTTTGCTTACTTTCAGTTGTTTGTAATAATTCTGTTAAATGTCACTATCAAGTGACATCAGCAGACGTCACATTCCTTTATATAAGGAATGTTGACCTAATTGTAACCTGCGAAGCTTAGCGGCTGATATACCGAAGCATTTGTGCATGAATGATATTATCCCTTTTGCAGAAAACCCTCTTTCTCTATAACCGTGTACTGCTCCATTGAATATCTATTGTGTTCTTGCTATATTTGTCTAATTCTTGTTCTAATTCCGCTGTAATTCAACTCTAGTTGATCAAACTTAGATCACTGATCCTGTCAAATGGTATCAGAGCAGGTTAATCATTGATCGGTTTAACAATTGATCATTGAAACTGCTATTTCGATATGTAAAGTTTGATCGAATTAGCATATTTGCAAGAATTGGTTATAGAGATTGATCTTCTGCTGCTTCTGGTTATTCAATTTGAGTTTCTTCTTGGTTCATACTGAGTTTGTTGTGTTTTTGTGCTAAATCTGTTGAAACTTGATTGAATTGGTTTGAATCTGAGAATGACTACTCCATCTAATGACCCTCACAATACTGGCTCCTCAACCAGCCTCCGATGCTGGTTAGGAGTGAGTATAACATATGGCAACGAAGAATGCTCCATCACCTGTCTGTTAACAGTTCAAGTTGTTGGACATCTGTGGTTCACGGTCCACACAAGCCTATGGTGAACAATCCGGAGACCAACCAAATGGTTCCGAAGAAGAAGGAGCAATACTCAGATGAAGATCGTAAACTGTTTGAGATTGATGCTAAAGCCCATGGAATTCTGGCCATGGCACTGCCTAATGAAATCTACTCTGGGCTTATGCATCATGAAACTGCTCATGACCTCTGGAATGCTTTGAAGGAACAATTCGGAGGAACTGATGAGGTCTTAGCAAACAACAGAGAAATCCTCGCCCAACAATATGAGACATTCTCTCATAGGAAGGGTGAGACACTGACTCAACAGTTTGAGCGTTTCTCCTGCTTGATCTCTGAGCTGAAAATGGTCAAGCATGAGTATACTAACAGCCAGATGAACAACAGATTCCTCAGATCACTGCCTGAGAGATGGGACACATACACCATTGTCCTACGCTCCAGTGCAAATCTGGATAGCCTATCTCTCACCCAACTCCATGGGAAACTGCTTACATTTGAAAGAGAGATAGAGCAGAAAAGGAAATGGCATCATCAGGAAAGCTCACTGATGACTTTGTACCAGGGAACACTGCCTTGGTCGTCATGAGTCAGAATATGCTGGATCAGAAAGCCATTATGATGAGCATATAGATTTCTCTTCAAACAGTTCTGATCATGCATTTGTTGGTGTTGACAGTCATTCTGGGAGTAATAGTGATAATTTATGCTTTATCATGGATGATTTGATGGGTATTGCTGATGCTGATTTAGAAGAGATGGATATTTTGAGCCAAATGGCCTTGATCAATATCAGATCTCAAAAGTTCTATAAGAGAACTGGTAGGAAATTTCCAGGACTCTCTGGCAAAACCAAAGTTGGTTTTGACAAGAGTAAGTTGAGGTGTCACAAATGCCACAGGATTGGGCACTTTGCAAGAGAGTGTAGATCAACTGGATCTAACTCCTCTGCACCCTTTGTGACCTTTCCAAGCAATAGTTCACAAAACAAAGGGAAACATCCTGCTAGTTCTGGTCATCACTCACAACCTCAATCTCCTGCATATTTTGTCCCTCAGGGTCCAATTCCATATCCATATCCCTGCTATTACATGCCACAGCCAAATCCAGTTCAAGTTCCTATTGCACAACAACCTCAAGCCCTACCTGAGCCTCAACCATCTCCATCATAATCTCAACCTCATCACAGCTTCTTCACACCAGGAGTTGTTGACTGGAGCAGCTTACCGATGATCTTTCTGGTTTCAATGAGCAATTATTTGCTGGTGCTGGTCAACATGGTGGTGAACATCCTTTTGGGAATCTTGCTCTCATGGCCCTGGAGTCTACTGAGGGTTCCTGCTCCAATGCATCATCTTCACCGGTAACCCTGGTATCTTCTGAGGCTAAAGCCAAGTTATGTTCTGAATCATGCATAGCTGCCTTTGTCTCTATTAGAGAGGCAAATGTAGCTTTAATCAATCAAAATCTTGAGCTTGAGAAAACTATTTCCAAAAGAAAAGCTGAGTATGAGTCTGCTCTTAATGACAAAGATGATGAGATTTACAAGCTTAAATCCCAACTTAATGATGAAAAGGCTAAGGTAGAGGTCATACTTGAGACCACAGAAGTCTCAAAGAGACACTTGCAGCTACCCAAGTTGAGTGTGACCGCTGGGTAACATCCTGCAAGGGATTTGAAATGCTTCTCAGCAAGCAAACAGCTTCAAATGTGAAGTTTGGAATAGGTTACATCATACTGCACCACCTACTGATTTTACTTCAAAATCAATAGTAAATCTGAAGGTGAAAGTAATTTCCAAACCACATCATCATGTGATTCATCCTCAAATGATAATACAAAATTAGAGGATGAAGTCAGTGTTAAGATCTCAGCAAATCAATTGCCTGATGGTTTAAATGCTGATAAACACATGAAGCTGAGCAATTCAGATGTTGTCCCTCAAAGTACTCCAAGTACTGAAGGGCAAGTCACAACATCTGAAAAGCATTTCAAATCCGCTGAAATAAAAGATTACAACTGCTGCAGGAATCTATCATACGGTCTTTCAGGACGGATAGAGAACAGCTGAAGAACAAGTATTCAGTTGTTACCGATCCTTCAGACTTAACACAAGTACTGAAAGGAGGAAAGTACTGAAGATCACACCTTCAGTAGTTTCCACTTCAGCAGTTGATCAATCCCAAGAAGAAGAATAAGCCATGTGAAAATGTGGTAAATTCAATCATCTATCTGATGAATGCTGGTACTACAAAAGGTTCCAAACTCAACAGAGATAAGCTTATTAAAGAAGAGATTAATAAAATGAAAAATGAGTTTGAGACCAAGTTTGTACCACAGTCATCTCAAACTGATAAACCCAAGGCCTCACCAAAATCCAAAAAGAAGGATGGGGTTTATCAGAAAACAGCTGATAGTGTTCCTCATGATAAACATCAGACTAAGTCTGTGATTTTCAAGAAGGAGGAAATGGTAGGTCACAGGAACTCATCAAACAAGTACTGATGTGTCAATAGGCTGAAGGCTTTAGCAACAAATCAGACACAACTTGTTATGATGTTCAGCATTTGTTGGGGAGAGGTAACCAACTAGATGCACCTGTGATCAAACCACTGAAAAGGAAATCCAGCCCAAATCTAAGAAATCCATTTCAGCATCATCTCCACCTTCATCATCTGTTAATCATGAGAAACAAGTTATGGTTAAATCTGTTGATGAAAACAACCCAAAACCAAAAGGTTTGGGTCTCTAAAGCTAACTAGTTTCTTATGATAATGCAGGGTTCTTCAGCATGCCAAAGAAGCATCTGGTATGTAGACAGTGAGGATCTATGCATATGACTGGGAGCAGTGTCATCTTCTTAATGACTACTCTCAAGGAAAAAGGGATTTGTTCTCATTTGGAATGATGCTAAGGTTACATCATCGGGAAAGGATTTGTGTCAAATGGAGAAATCAGATTTGATGATGTTAACCATGTGGATAATCTCAAGTATAATCTACTGAGTGTCAGTCAGATGTGTGATAAAGGGCATGTTGCACATTTTCACAACCAGAACTGCCAGATTCTGTCTTCCAAAGTTCTGAGGCTGATTGACAAGGTATTGGATGAACATACTCTCCTGAAGGCCCCAGGATAGGAAGGAGTATATGCCTTGGATTGTGTCAAAGAAGATTGATTTTAAAAGGTCATCCTTGCTTGTTCTCCAAGGCCTTCTCCTCAGGAATCTATAACTGTGGCATAGAAGGCTGGGTCATGTTAATCTCAAAAACATGAATCAGCTGATCCACAATAGTTTAGTGAGAGGTCTACAATAAAGGAGTTCACTGTGATGAAACCTGCACTGCTTGTTTAAAAGGAAAACAACACAAAGTTTCATTCCTCCTATAAAGAACCAAAGTCCACTGCCTGCTTGCATTACTGCACATGGATCTCTTTGGTCCGTGAGAGTAATGAGCATGGCAAAGAAGAAATACTGTCTTAATTGTGGATGATTATCCAGATTTGTATGGACCTCTTCTTGCATTCAAGATGAGGCTGCTCAGACAATTATTAACTTTGTGTTGTATGTTGAGAAGCGTATTCCCTATCAGTCAGTGTATAAGAAGTGATAATGGAACTGAATTTAGAAACCATACACTTGATGATTTCTACCTTTCAAAAGGAATCAAGAGGCAGTATAGCATCCCAAGGACTCCAGAACAAAATGGAGTAGTGGAGAGAAGAACAGGACCCTAATTGAAGCTGCAAGGTCAATGTTGGCTGACTCTGGTTTGCCACTGACCTTTTGGGCTGAAGCTGTCACACAGCATGCTATGTGCAAAATAGAGCTTTAGTGAATCAGAGGTTGTGAAGATTCCTTATGAAGTTCTACATCATTGGCTCCTTTAATTTCATTCTTCAGAGCATTTGGGTGTCCTTGTTACATTCTCAACACACAAGGATCAACTCCAAAAGTTTGATTCTAAGGTGGATGCAGGTATTTTGTTGGTATTCATCCACTTGCAAGGCTTACAGAGTGTTTCAACTGCAGAACAAAGATGGTTGAAGAAACCTTGCATGTGAAGTTCAATGAATCTCCTAAGGACAAAATCCCAAAAACCCTGTGAGTTGTTTGATCTAGACATACTGCAATATGTTCCTTATCAGCCTCCAGCTGTTGCAGATCATGTGAATTCATCACCTTCTGCAGCTAGTCATCCATTTGGTGGTACTGATGGTGATGATGATCCCAGTACTCACCTATTCAAGTTTAGTGATACACTGCCTGAGTCTACTAAACTTGATGTTCTTGTAGCTTCAGTAGCATCATCCACAACAAATGCTAATGAGATTTCTGAATCCTCTACTTCATTTGACTGCCATCTAACACTTGGTTTCAAGAATCTGGATCAACATCTGTTGCTGCTGAGCGTGATACAAACACTTGCACAGATCTCATAGTGTACCAAGAGCTGAAGAATCACCCAACGTCTCAAATCATTGTGATATCAATGCTGGTGTCTCAACTAGAAGTCAATTGTCCAACTTCTGCTTCTATGCTCTCTTCATCAGTCAGCAAGAGCCAAAGAACTATCATATTGCATTAAGAGATAATGGATGGGTTGATGCCATGCAGCTTGAGCTTCTTCAGTTCAAAAAGCAGCAAGTGTGGGAAACTGGTACCTCTACCCCAGGTAAGTGTGCAATAGGCACTAAATGGGTGTTTAGGAATAAAACAGATGAAAATGGGCAAATTGTCAAGAACAAGGCCAGACTGGTTGTCCAGGGGTTTTCACAAGAGAAGGTATTGATTATGATGAAACCCTTTGCCCCTGTAGCCAGACTGGAGGCAATTAGATTGTTCTTAGCCTATGCTGCATTCCATAATCTAAAAGTTTTTCAAATGGATGCCAAAGTGCATTTTTATATGGTAAAATAAAAGAAGAGGTTTATGTGTGTCAACCACCAGGTTTGAGGATAATAAACATCCTGATTGGGTGTATAAACTTGATAAGGCTCTTTATGGGTTGAAACAAGCTCCTAGAGCCTGGTATGAAACACTGTCAAATTTTCTTCTTCAGAATAATTTCACTAGAGGCTCCATAGATAAAACTTTGTTCATTAAGAAAGTGGGTCAGCATAAGCTCCTTGTTCAAATTTATGTTGATGATATTATTTTGCATCCTCTGATCCACAGTTGTGTGATGCATTTACAAAGTTGATGCAACAAAAATTCGAAATGAGTGCCATGGGAGAATTACAGTTCTTTCTAGGTTTGCAAATCAACAAAAAGCTGATGGAACTTTCATTCATCAGTCAAAATACACAAAGAGTCTTTTGGAAAAGTTGATTTACAAAACTGGAAGCCCTGTTCTACTCCCATGTGCAGCACCAACAACTGGATGCAGATCAGAAAAGTAAGCTGTTGATGAACCCTTACAGATGATGATTGGGTCCTTGATGTACTTAACAGCTTCTAGACCAGATATTATGTTTGCAACTTGTGTTTGTCTAGCTTCAGGCTTCTCCTAAAGAAGTCCTCATTTGATTGCAGTCAAGAGGGAGCTATGAGCATATCTTCAAGGTACTCAATCTCTATGTCGTTGGTATTCCAACTGGGCACTCCTGCAATTAGTTGCTTTTTTCTGATAGTGACTATGCCA
>JACCIY010001412.1:0-37438 GCA_025506505.1 Flaveria sonorensis | reverse complement strand
CAACTTTTTAAGCACGTGCCATTAAATCATCTACCTCCTACCTCTCCACGCAACAAACTCAACTTTTTTGAAGGATTTCATACTAGTGCAAGTGTGCAACCCATGTCTCTGACTATAGGAGACCCACAAAAACCACCAAACCATCCACCTTATTACCTTAAGGCATAATCAAACTCTCCATCGTTTCTTCAAAATCAGGATATTAACGACACACAAACTTCAATAACACAATCATACAAACTAGGTGAACCGAATGTGTGTTCTACTACGAAGCCTTTACAACTATAAACTACAAAGGAAATGAAGGAAGCTTAGATGAGAGAGTTTTTATCGAGACCTTTTATTCTTTCAAACAAATAACTCACATAACCTCTAATCTTACTCTTAGATTTATTTTATTATTTGTTCACTATAGGGCTTAACCTTCATCACTTAAAAATAACACCGGTCTCGTTAGCTCATATTGGTACCGTTAGATTACAAATATTTTATTTATCACAATTAAGTTATTCCAGTTGAAATATCGCATTACTTCCAATATTTTAGATGATTTGAAATTAAATAATAATATATATGTTAGACTTGAATTAGTTTCTGTGTTATGTTCGTGAGAACAATAAAAGTTGACCATATATTATATGTACCATTCATGTTGGTCCAAAGAACAAAGTACTTCACCGACACGTTCTGTAAGACCGACAAAGCTTTTATTAAACAGATAAGTGATCAAGATGGAGTGGTTGTAACCCATTTTTTAAGTTGATTAGTGTCTTAATATACAACACCACATATTATAAATCGACACCCCTTATAAGTCTTGTATGGCACATACGCGGCGTATAAGGTGGAGTACAATGAAAACGAGAAAAATTCAGTAGGGCTTTTAGAGAACTATACGCCCCAAATAGCCTATACGACGTTAGCAATTTCGACACTGACTACAGGAAAAATCAGAGGCTGTCAGATGGGTTATACGCCCCCCTATACGACACGTATGGTCCTATACGACTCGTATAGAAATTTGGATGTTAATTTAAATTTCTGGGTGTCCCAATATCCACGCCCTTGATTAAAGTTTTACTATTGTGTCATTCAAGTGCTAATCACAGATTAGTGTTATGATGTTTACAGCTCGATTTAATCCTATGAAATCGTTAAAACAGATCAACGGTTTGGTTTCGCGGATGATTTTTTTATCGGGCGATCGCACGGTTTTAGAAAACCATAACGAACAATTTAATCCTGTGAAATCGTCAAAACAGATCAATGTTTCTAATTCTTAGAAATTACAAGAGATCCAATAATTGACATAAACGTAACAAACTTGGTCCCTAAAGTGGATGAACGTTAATTATTGTTACGAAGTGCGTGTTTTGGTGTGGTGGGTCCATAAAGTCAAATTTTCATTTTAAATTTTAGTTTATAGTACTAAGGGTATTTTTGTCATTTCACACTCATTTAAAATAATAATTAACATCCATCCACTTCAGTGATCAAGTTTCTTACGTTTGTGCTAACTATGAACACTTTGTAATTTTAAAAATTAAAAAGCAAAATTGAAATCAGGTCTAACCACAATAAACATCCTTGCAATTAGGTCTTATTATGAAATTATATTTTTACCCAGAAAAAAAAAACTCTACTCAAAATCATTACATACATATATCATCGTTATAAACTTTTAGTTAAAAATATCTAATTTTGTGCGGTTTACAGATTCGACATATATGAAGCAACATGATTATAAATGGACCTAAATTCAAGCACGTGGAACAGAAAACTTTTTCCAATTTACATGACAAATAACGAGGCAATTTCTGTCAAAATATGATCCCTTGAACACAACACCCCAAATATCTAATTCAATTTCACCCCAAATTCAATTTTGCTGTCCATCAAAACCTTAATCATCTGCAGATTCATAACTCATCTCTTTGCACTTTCTCTCTCTCTCCATTCATTGAAATAAGTACATTTGTCATGTACTGTGGAGGAGAGAGCAGCTCGCACACCCACAATCAATTGATCCACAAAGTCATGACATCATCAAGGTAAATTCAAAACCCGCAACGTTTCAACCTAATTTTGCTCAATTGTTTCTCATTGAATTGAAATGAAATCAGATGAATTATGGTGGAAACATTTGGAAAAGACAGTCTGTAAAATCAAAGGTGCGTGGGGGACCAGATTTTAACTATTCGCATAAATACACCGTCCTCGTTGACGCCTTTTCGTGTAATTTGCATATCATTATTTTATCACTTTGTGAATTCGTATAACAAAACAATGATTATAATAATAGTAATATTGTTATTATTATTAATTGTTGAGTACATATAGCGTTGAATCGTAGCTAACTAGATTTGATGATACCCGATGTTCAGATGATGATTGCTGTTTTGATCGTAACCGATTTGCTGGCCCCTCTTTATGTCTCCCCTCGACAACTACCAGTGTTTGAGGAACAGCTGAACACACATATATTTTATTATTATTATTATATTGCTGTAGTTTTGGAGTTACAGGGTGTGAGAGCTTTGATTTGTGTTGGAAATGGGGGAAAGTGGTGGTGGAGGGGTGGCGCGGGCAGGGGACGGGGCAGCGAGAAGATTTTCGTGTCGGTGAGGCTGCGGCCGTTGAATGGGCGAGAGATTGTTACGAATGATGTGTCTGATTGGAGTGTTTTGATCAGAACCCCATTGTTTATAAGAATGGGAACCTTAGTGTGCCTGAGAGATCCATGTATCCATCTGCATATACATTTGGTAGGTTTTTTTGTTTTATTGTTGGTTTTATGTTTTAGTGGAAATTTGTCACCAGTGTTCTTGGTTAGAGTGGAAAGTATGAGGATTGGAAAGGTAATGAATTGTCATCATTATAAGTGTCAAAGCAAGTTTCTTGATTCAGATCTTTAATGTTTGATCATAAAGGCTTTTGATGTGCATTTCTGTGTGTTTTATGCTTTTTTTGAAGATTATGTTAAGTGGTCTTGAAATTCTTGTTTTTGTTCATTGTGGTGGCGAATTGGGTGTAGACAGGGTTTTTGGTTGTGATTGCTCTACAAGGCAGGTGTACCAGGATGGAGCAAAAGATGTTGTGTTATCGGTTGTCGGTGGTATCAATGGTGAGTTTACCTTTTTGGGTTGATACTGACTTACTGCTTCATCTTGCTGTAGCTATTTGGATTTTATGTTCAATGATGATTTTGATTTGTGACCCAGCGAGTATTTTTGCATACGGGCAAACAAGCAGTGGGAAGACATTCACAATGACCGGAATCACCGAGTATACTTTAGCAGATATATATGATTATATACAAAAGGTAATTACATCATCTTGTGGTTTTCACTTCCAGCAAATCAAGCTTTTTTTTTTCACATTTAACAGTGTCACTAATCTATGGCTAATTTGAATGCAGCACCCTGATAGGGACTTTCATTTGAAATTCTCAGCCATGGAGATATATAATGAATCTGTCAGAGATCTCCTTAGCTCTGATGGCTATCCACTAAGACTTTTAGATGATCCAGAGGTAATTTCGTTTTTAATTATCATATAATATATTTTCTTTTGGTGTCAATAACAGCAAATCATTATAACAGAGAGGAACTATTGTTGAAAACCTCACCGAGGAAAGTGTTAGGGACTGGGATCATGTGATGGAGCTCCTTTCTGTCTGTGAAGGTGAGAATATCTTTTTCAATTTTATCAATTCATAGCCTTTCAATTTTTTCTTAATTGAGAATGCATCATTACAGCTCAGAGACAAATTGGAGAGACATCACTAAACGAAACAAGTTCTAGATCACACCAATTGTTAGACTGGTAAAGACATGCTCTGATTGCATAACATTGTTGGTAAAAGATTACATTTTTCATGTATTAATCATTGGATGCAGACAATTGAAAGTACGCCTAACAACTATCTAGGCAGGGAGAGCACAAGTACGCTTGTTTCGACTGTGGTATGCATGAATTTAAATTTAGGATACTGATATAGTTATGATATAAAAAATATCCCTTTTCACTTTTATGCTTTATTATAGAACTTTGTTGATCTTGCTGGAAGTGAGCGTGCTTCACAGTCATTAACAGCCGGTGCAAGGCTAAAAGAGGGCTGCCACATAAACCGCAGCCTGTTAACACTAGGAACTGTAATTCGGAAGTTAAGGTTAGCTCGCTTTTCTTCCCTTTTTATCATTATATGATTCAATCTTGATTAATTGATAGAAGAATCAAATTCACAAGTCTCTGTGATTGAATACAGCAAGGGAAGAAGTGGGCACGTACCATTCAGAGATTCGAAGCTAACACGCATACTTCAATCTTCTTTAGGAGGTAATTCAAGAACTGCCGTCATCTGTACAATGAGCCCTGCAAGAAGTCATGTTGAGCAATCAAGAAACACTCTCTTATTTGCAAGTTGTGCAAAGGAAGTGAGTACTAATGCCCAGGTGAATACGGTTATGTCAGACAAAGCTTTAGTGAAGCATTTGCAGAGAGAATTGGATAGATTAGAAAACGAGCTAAGGACTCCAGGCTCTAATCGAATATCATCAGATACTGCTACATTGTTACGTGAGAAAGACCATCAGATTGAAAAGGTAATCCCTTAGTTTTTTGTCCCTAAACTACATACACAAAATTTAAAAGTAAGAAGGTTTACATGTACTCTGATGTACAGATGCTGAAGCAAATAGAAGAATTAACTGCTGAAAGAGATCATGCCCGATCCCAGGTTCAGGAGTTACTACGTGTGGTTGAAGATAATGAAAATTCATTGATACGGGTAAAATCATGACAAAATTTGATTTACTTATGTATTATATGTGTCGGTTCTCATTTCTATTTTATTACTTTGCATCTTACAGTTAGGTCCAGATAATTACCCTCATCTTCGAGTACAGATTTCATCTGAAACGGAAAATTATATGGCAGAGACATCGATTGCGATGGACCCACGTCAATCATTTGATGGAAGTATTAGAACTCTTGGTTCAAGCCGGTACTCTCCCAGGCGTAGTGAGAGTAGTTTTGAAGAAAATTACATACGTGTTACCGAATTTGAAGAAAACTCTCTTCCTGATAGTACTCCAGTAAGGCCCATGATTAGAATAGCACAATCAAGTGAAACCGATTCTTGTCATGATTGGGATGAAGTTGATGAGAAAAGTAATGGAAATTTAGAGGATTCATGCAAGGTGGTTAGGTGCATTGGATCAGAGGAATTAATCCCAAAAGCATATGTGGAATCATATTGTTTGTCTCCTGATACCAAGATTCAGGTTTCTTCTGGAGAAGTGTTTCATGAGGATCACATTGAAAATCCTTTAAGTACTATGTCACCTGAGTCAAATGTGGATGAAGAAATGAATGAAAGTAATAAAGTAGTGCAATTGCCGTTGAAGGAAGATATAGAAGTGGAAACTCCAATGAAGGATGATGAATCAGGGAAACCACCATTGAAGGAGCCAGTGAAGGAACAGTTAGAATCCAATGGTTCTAATGAAGATGATTATGTATTAGGGTTTCCAAAAAGCTTCAAATTACCAAAGAGTAAAAGTTGTAATGAGGGTATACATGCTACCTGGCTTCACAAGCTAGAACACAGCACTCCGCCAAATGGTGATGAAAATTACTACACCGGAAGACCTCCTGTTTTTCCTATAAAGAGTTGTACTTTCAACTATGGTGTAGAATTTGAAAAGGGTACCGTGATCATAACAGTAACGAACCAGAAAAAATCTCAATCGAAGAAGAGGATGCATCGATCACAAAGTCATTAGTTTCAGCAACAAAAGAACCAATTGAGGCTCAGGATGATAAGCAAGTTGATGATACCAAAGTCAGTTTATTCATTTTTTAAAACGAATTCGATTCTTCCTACTATTTTTACTCATGTCTTAACATCTCTACTGTTTTGTTGACCTTAGATTACAACCATGGAGAAGTCAAAGAGTGTAAGAAGCATTGGTTTGGATCCAATAGTAAATGGTTTCAGAGCAACATCTTGGCGTTCAGAGTTCAAGAGGCTGCAGAAAGAAATCATACAATTTTGGCATGAGTGCAATGTGTCCCTTGTGCACAGAACCTACTTCTTTTTGCTATTCAATGGTGACCCAACTGACTCCATTTACATGGAGGTTGAACGCAGACGTTTAGCCTTTGTAAAAGACATGTTTTCTCGGGTTAATGTGGCTGTAGATGATGGCCGGACCATCACACGTTCCTCCAAGTAAGAATCCCTATACTTTCATTCCTTTTTATGTTTTAATAATTATTTATTGTCAAAACATTAATCTTATTATTGATGAATACATGAACAGTGAAAGAGCTTTACGACGTGAACGAGAGATGCTGACAAAGCAAATGCACAAGAAACTAACAGAACAAGAGAGGGAGAGTCTGTTCCTGAGGTGGGGGATCGGGTTGACCACAAAGTACAGAAGGATTCAGTTGGCTAACAAGTTATGGAGCCAGGTTGACGACATGGACCACGTGGCTGATAGCGCGGTGGTTGTGGCTAAGTTGGTGGGACTCATATCCGACCCCGGTCATGCCCCCAAAGAGATGTTTGGTCTAAATCTCACGCCTCCGCAAGCCAAGAAAAGTTACAGTTTCAAGCGTAGCTTGCTTCCGCTCTTGTAGGATGGGTTTTAGTGTAACAAGTTTATGAATTTATAGCTGGTAAGTAAATCATCTTTCAGATCTCTAAAAGATTTAACTTTGGGATGTTCTAGTTGTGATTGTAATAGGGTCAAGTGCCTGTATATTTGATCATCATGTATATTGTGGTGTATAAGAGAAACTATATTGTGCATTTGTTTATGATTTGATTTGATTTTAACATTTTAGTCATATTTTTTAAGATTTAACAAGTCTTTAAAAGATGGAGTCAATATAATGTAATCGAATATCCTAATACAATTAATATGATGTAATACTTTCATTCTTTATTTGCACCGTTAAAATTATTTTTGAGTTTTTCATTGTTATGTAACTGATGTAGAAAGGTTGTGTATATCTATCATCTAGATAACCATCTAGTAAAATAACAATATAGTTAAAAATCTGAGATGTTTATTCATCAGTTACGTCTTTTTGGATCATTTGAAAACTAGTAAATATCTTAAGAACTACGAGAACTAATATTAATAGTTCATATTCTTTTGGTATACTTTTAACACGCATTTTTGTGTGTTTATATAAACTAAAAACCATCAAATTAACATAATAACCATCAAATTAACATTTTCATATGTTTTTAATTTTTTTATTTATTTAGCTGCATATGTGTAGATATTATAACCTATATATGATTTACACATGTGTAGATTAGAATTTCATTCATTATTCTCTTTTTGAATTTTAAGAAAGATGACTAAACATTATCTTTTAATCATTTATTGCATAAAACATAAAAGAAATTGTATGTTGATAGGAGTTATCATAGTTTTGAAAATATTTACAAATTTTGAAATGATCTTAACTCTATCCAAATAAAGGTGATTGCAGTTGACCCTCTCAATGAACAATTGCAACTAAAATCGTTCTTGCTAATCCACCAAGTTGATGTTGAAGCAAAGATACCACTGTGTCGCTATCTAGGCGGTTAAAGAATGTTTCATGTCACTATCATGTGACGCGGTTAACTTCTTGTTTGAGTTTATGTTAAGTGTAAATGTTATTTATTTATACCATAAGCGTTTTGAGATCCTGTACTTCTTTATGCTGTGTGAGAATGTTTATTGACCCTCTTTATAATAAGTTGCAACTGAAGTACATTGTTTCTAATCCGCCAAGTTGATGTTGAAGCAAAATACCACTCATGCTATTATCAAAGCAGTTAAAGAATGTTATATGTCACTATCATGTAACTCCGTCGACATCTTTGTTTGAGTGTAGTTTAAATGTAATTCTTATTAATTTTCATGGCAATCTTAATTTTTGAGATTGTGTGCTTTTTTCTAGTGCATGAAAAAAACTCACTGGTCGTATAGTTTGAAAGGGACTGTACTATTGTAGTTCACAATCGTCTTTCTAATCTATGATAACAAAATGACCATCTCAATTGAGTTGTTCTTTGTGATTGATTGGTTTTGAACTAATGTATTAATATTCGTTGCGTTTAATTATCTCTATTCAATCAATTCAAATTGTGAAGCATGTTGTGTAGAAATTGTGAAGAGAAAACTATACCAAATTCATCAAACCCTGATTTGATAAAGAACTTGAAATTGAAATTAAATCACCAGGATGTTCTTGAAATCGATTACTCTTTCAGATTAACCATTTGTGCACTTACAATCGATTTAATCGGATAAGATCAAGAAGTAGAGACAAGAACCTGAATTGAATTGATGAAATTTTTATGCCTTGAGAGTGCTCTCTGTTTTTCTCTGTATATTGTGTGTGAATAATTGAATTATCATGAATCCCATAAAACTGTCGATCAAAAAATTTAACAAATATACATATTCACTTTATACCCTTGAGTTTATTTCATGTTTCATAGTTAGCCTAAACTTTAACTAATAGGTTGAATTTATAAATAGTATAATATAAATATGTATATTTATATATATATAACCCAATTTTACTAAAATTCCAATACCCCCCCCCCCCCATTTGAGTAATATTCATGATCAACACAAACAACTTATGCATAAATGAAATATCCTACGGATTGAATTTCACATTAGTATATTAAGCGATCCAAATATTTGAAAACCTGTTCTATTCATCTGAATACTTGAAAGTAATACACACATAAATTCACAATTCTATAGTTTTAACTTGACATAATATTTTACTAGCTTATGTCCCATCCTTCAAAGAGTATTTCAAAGCCAAGTCCAAGCTTCTTGAAGCAGTTAAACTTCATACCCTTATAGGTAGTTCTCATCTTGCACTTGCAAATGCAATTTACCAAAGAACTATTAAGAAACTATGTTTCAACCTTCTTTATTTTACAGTCTGAACACATACCTTGAGATGTTATGTTGTGTTCTAATATATCATGAAAAGTCTTTCACATTGAATTCAGCATTTAACGTTGTATTAAATGGGAATTGGGTATCTTAACATGAAATACTAAGAAATGGACTTCAGACCCATCCCTATGGCTGATTTATTCACGAGATCTTTTCCTAACCCTTTGGTTAAATGATCAGCCATATTATGTTGAGATTTTATAAACTCAACAGATATTATTCCATTTATGATTAATTTCCTAACCATGCTATGTCTTACACCTAAGTTTCTAGACTTTCCATTGTACACTTGACTATATGCCTTAGCCAGTGTAGCAGCACTATCACACCTTATCGAAATAGGTGATATAGGTTTATACCATAATGGAATTTTATACAATAAGTTTCTTAACCATTCAGCTTCTTTTCCGGCTGAAGCTAATGCTACAAACTCAGACTCCATTATAGAGTTTGTAATGCAAGTTTGCTTTTTAGAAGCCCAAGAAATTGCACCTCCACCTAATAGAAATACCCATCCAGCAATAGACGAATGATTTCTAAATTCATTATCTAACTTGCATTTGAAAACCCTTGCAGAATAGGTGGTGAACCTGAATAACATAAACCATAGTTCATGGTTCCTTTTAGGTATTTACTGCTTGCCAGTGATGTGAGCTTGGATTACTTGTGTACATGCTTAATCTTCCCACTGCATATGCAATATCAGGTCTTGTACTAACCATAGCATACATCAAACATCCTATTGCCTTGGCATAATCCAACTGAGCAATAGGATTTCCTTGATTTGGCATAAGCTTAATAGTAGGATCTATAGGAGTTCCAACCGGAGAGGAATTCAAATAATTGAATTTATTTAATATCTTCTCAATGTAATGAGATTGAGAGATAGTAATTCCATTGCTATCTCGGGTTATTCTTATTCCAAGAATTACTTCCACTTCCCCCATATCTTTCATGGCAAATCTTGATGATAAAAACTCCTTAGTTTTATCAACTTGTCCTTGATCTGTACCAAAGATCAACATGTCATCAACATACAAACAAATTATGACTTCTTTTCTAGAAGAATCAAATTTACTATAAACACACTTATCAACTTGGTTTAGAATAAAACCATTTGATAGTACAACCTCATCAAACTTTTGATGCTATTGTTTAGGAGCTTGTTTTAAGCCATAAGAGACTTAATCAGCTTATAGACTTTATGTTATTGTCCAGGCATAACAAAACCTTCAGGTTGTTTCATATATATTTTTTCATCTAATTCACCATTTAAGAAAGCAGTTTTAACATCCATTGATGTATTATAAGATTATGTATAGCTGCTAGAGCTAACAATAATCTTATAGTAGATATCTTACAACTGGAGCATAAGTGTCAAAGAAGTCTATCCCTTCTTTTTGACTAAAGCCTTGTATGACCAAACATGCTTTATACTTATCTATACTCCCATCTACCTTAACCTTCTTCTTGAAAATCCATTTACACCTTAAAGGTTTACACCCTGGAGGCAAATCAGTAAGTTTTTAAGTTTTATTGTGCATGATGGAATCAATTTCATCTTGTACAACTTCCTTCCAAAAATTTGCATCTCTTGAAGCCATAGCTTCACCAAAGATCTTTGGATCTTCCTCTACTATGAAACAGTATTGATAATGTCTGATTTCATCTCTTGAACCTTCTACTAAATATAGTTGAAAGTTATCTCCAAATGACTTTGCCTTTCTAGATCTAGTACTTCTTCTAGGCTCGGGAGGAAGAACTGTATTATTAGTAGAATCACTGATCCTACTTCATGAGAGTTGACTCACATCAATAGGTCTAAGTACTGATGTAAATCTTTCCTCATCAAAGATAGCATCTCTAGATTCAATCATAGTATTAATAGACATTGAATTATTTGGTTCTATTACATAGAACCTATATGCTTTTGAGTTCTTAGCATATCCAATAAAGATACAATCTATCCCTTTCTCACCTAGATTCTTCCTTTTAGGATCAGTAAGGCGTACAATTTCCCTACATCCCCAAACTCGTAGATAGTGCAGATTTGAAGATCGTTTCTTTCATAACTCATACGGAGTTATTTGGCTTTTCTTATTAGGAGTTCTATTTAATAAATAACATGCAATCAGCATAGCATCTCCTCAAAACCCATCACTCAAACCAGAATAAGATAACAAAGAATTGACCATTTTTTTAAAGTTCTATTCTTTCTTTCTGCCACACCATTTTATTGAGGTATATATGGTGCTGTGGTCTGATGTATGATTCCAGTGGACTGAAAATATACCGGATCATAATACTCCCCTCCTCGAACTATTCTGAGGCTCTTAATCAGATCACCATGAAACAGTTCAACCTCTAGTTTATAAATTTTAAATTTATCAAGAGCCTCATATTTTGCATGTAATAAATAGACATAACAATATCTAGTTGCATCATCGATAAATGTGATTACATATTTATTATTTCCTAATGATGGCGTGCTATGAAAATCACATAAATCAGAATGAATGAGATCTAATACCCAAGAATCCCTTTTTACTTCTTTAAAAGGTTTTCTTGTTTTTTTGTTAACTGACAAGTATGACATTTATTATTGGTCATATCAAAACCGGGTATTAAGACTCATTTTTGCCATGTCTTGCATTCTAGAATAGTTAATATATCCTAATCTTGCATGCCACCAGTTAGATATAGAATCTACTTTATTTTTATATGAAGATGTCATGTAAATAGATTCATTATCAAATGGTATGTGAATATTAAGTTTAAACATACCACTAGATAGATATCCAAATCCAACAAACACACCATATTTTGATAACACAAACTTATCCGACTCTATTACTTGTCTAAACCCATGACTATTTAACACATGCACGGGTATAAGATTCTTTCAAATCCCCGGTACATACAACACATTATCTAACATTAATTGTTTCACAGAAGTAAATAAAAGTTTGACTTTTCCAATCCCTTTGATAGGCTTGGTTGATACATTCTCCATCTTTAGCACAGATCCATCTTTAATTAATTCCAGTTCCACGAACCATTTTGAATCATTGTAGACATGGCTTGTAGTACCCAAGTCTACCCACCAAGCTGTCAAATCATCCTGTACATAGAATGATTCGGCAATTAGTGAAATGTGTTCAACTTTATTCAATTTTATATTCGAACACTTTTTCGAATTATTAACGGTTACCGTCAATGATTCAGCAATATCCTTACTGCTATCAATAATGGACTTAAGCCCAACAACCTTTGACTCAATTAGAAGCGAAGGCACTTAGGTCAGAGTTGCTTGGGCCCCAAAATTACTTCACCTTTATTACTTTCTAACCTAGTTTTTTGAAAAAATTTAGTTTGTAACAAATTCACATTTTAGTGTGTTTGAGTTGGATGATTAGACTCACATTCAATCAAATTCAT
This sequence comes from Flaveria sonorensis, assembly GCA_025506505.1. NCBI lineage: Eukaryota > Viridiplantae > Streptophyta > Magnoliopsida > Asterales > Asteraceae > Flaveria > Flaveria sonorensis. Next base: position 25,007 of record JACCIY010001412.1, on the reverse strand, counting down.
TGAATCTAAAGATGAATTAGAGAACTTACCTTGTTGAGGCGGTGGATCCTTCGACCCACTTGGACCGGCGCCACTTGAACCATTGTTTCCACCCAGTAGCTTCACGCGACAATCCTTCTTCTTGTGACCCATCTTACCACATATCTAACATCCTTCATCAAGCTTCTTATTTGGTTTTTGATAGCCACCTTTTGCCTTCCTTTTCTTTTCATTGAATGATTTCCTTTCTTGAACTTACCATCTTTTTTAACCAAGTTAACCGAGTTTTGACCCGTTTCAATTTTCCCTTTCAAATTCCCAGATTCTTGAATCCTAAGGGATTCTTCAATCCTAATATGGCTACCCAATTGAACCAAACTTAACTCATATTTTTGGTGTTTCAAGGTATGCTTAAAGTCCTTCCATAATGGGGGCAATTTGTCAATGATGCTAGAGACTGCAATTGACTCATCCATGTACATATTATGTTGTTCAAATTGGCCAAGAATATGTTGCAACTTATTAAATTGATCCATAATTGGCCTACTATCAGCCATCTTGTATGAATTGAAGTTACTTACAAGAAACTTTTTACTAGATGCATCTTCTGCCATATATTTGGTTTCCAAAGAATCCTACAAATCCTTGGCAGACTCGACACTTTGATATACATCAAAGAGTGCATCACACATCCCATTTAATATATGCCTACGACATATATAGTCATCATTTTCCTACTTCAATTGCCTTTTCTGTTGATCTAGAGTTTTCCCTGCAGTTACCTCAGGTATTAGAGTGATCAAGACATACATAACTTTTAAAGTTGTTAAGAGAAAATGCATTTTTTTCTTTCATCTTTTAAAGTCTGCCCTTCAAAATTTTCTAGTTTTGCAAACTTACTAGACATATCCTTAATTGATTCCCCCGTAGTCATCTGAATTGAATTGAGAATTAAATTTTAAAAATTCATTATGATTTGAAATTTAACCCACTGTTGAATTTATTATATTTGCAAAAGTTTGTTTAAAACGGTGATTTTTATAATAATTAACATTCAATCTTGAAGTCAAACTTGACTGCACTTTCAAAATCACTTTATAATTCAATTGTTTGTTTTCAAAACCTTAATCGTCAAATAGTATAAATCAAGCTTGGATCAAATAAGATCCCACTAACTTTCAATCCATTACAAACAAGAAATTTATTTGTTCACAAATTTCAAGCAATGAATAATCGGAACAATCGGAAGCAATAAACAGAATTGATTATCAATCCTTTCGAAATCAAAGTTGATTACCCACAAATTGAAATCTATAATAAATATTCACAATATCGAATACCCAAAACAATTGGTTTATTCTTTGTAGAAATTATGAAGAGAAAATTAAACCAAATTCATCAAACCCTAATTTGATAACGAACTTGAAATTGAAATTAAATCACCAGGATATTCTTAAAATCGATTACTCTTTCAGATTAAACCATTTGTGCACTTACAATTGATTTAATCGGATAATATCAAGAAGTAGAAACAAGAACCTGAATTGAATTGATGAAGTTTTTGTGTCTTGAGAGTGCTCTCTGTTTTTCTCTGTTAATTGTGTGTGAACAATTGAATTCTCATGAATCCCATCAAAAAATTTAACAAATATACATATTCATTTTATATCCTTTGAGTTTATTCTATGTTTCATAATTAACCTAAACTTTAACTAATAGGTTTAATTTATAAATAGTATAATATAAAATTTAAGAGTTTTAAAGTGAATCCTCTCCAAATTAACTTTATAATATATGGAAACGTCTTGAGGTTAAGATTAACCCGTGTTCAAAAACTAATTAATAAAGAGACTCATTTGCTAGAGCCTGCTTATTATAGTCAGGATAATTAAAGAAAGTATTTAGACCAATAGATGAAATGGGCTAACATTAAAAATCCATTAGGATACAAATAAGATGTAATCTGGTACTTGGGATTCGGGATACAGCGAGTTATGTTGGCCCAGTGCATAAAAAAATTTGTGTCCGAAACCAGAATCAGTATCGAAGCCGGTTTGAAACTGACCCTTTCATTAGGTTTGAAATCTGTTTGTAACCACTTGTGTTTAATCTGGCCAAACCACGTATAAAACCTAGTTTCAAACTAAAACTAGTTCTTAATTAAACCAATCATTTTATTCTAAAAAAACCAGTTCCAACAAAAACTAGTTTTGACCAAAAGTGATGAACCATTTTCATTTTGAACGGGTTTGGGCTCAGTACTCAGTTTACGTTGCGGGTCGGGTTGAGTTCCAGCAGGTAAGGCAGATAGATACAAGCTGCAGTTAATATTTAATAAGACCACCAATCGCAACAACGCGTGTGCCATTTTCATTATTTTATTTAATCAAATACTTAATTTACGGTTTCAAGAACCTGTGCTAGTAATTTTTTTTAGAAAAATGCTAAATTCGGAGTCTTTTTCCCCCTAAACATGGCCTTATATATACATATATATTTTAATGAAATGAAGTTGGTTTAAACTTAAATGTTTTTGGTCTCATAAGCTGTTTTGACACTGACTTTTTTTACTTCGATATGATCTTGTAGAATACATTGCAAGTTTAACAAACTTAAACAGCACGGATTCGGAAGAATAATAGTTAACTTTTTTACTTTTGCCATTTATGCATTCTTTAATAGTAAAAAATATTTTTGTTTTAATGTTTAAGTTTTTAAAATTTAGTTATGTAACGCATTTTATTTAAACAAATGTTTAGTGTTCAAGCTGATTGAGAAATAAGTTGTGCAACTGCTTGGTCTCACTATCACATTTATTTTTACAAATTTATTCATTAAATTATTTTAATTGAATATTCGTCGATAACCATGATGAATTTGAATATTCATGAACAACTTAATTTCAACACCTCTCGTCACCGTTCTTCCCTTACAGGTGTTCATGCTTCAGTTTAAACCAATTAAACTATCTAAACTGGTAATTAGTTTGTTATTATGAACATTTTTATTTTTTCAAACTGATGGTTTCTTACATACCGGATCAAACAGTTTAGTATCCATATTAATTTAAATTCCGTCTCTAATCAGACCAAATAAGATCGTTTCTTAATCTTAATAACATAAGAAACTATACTGTGTGACAATGTTACAAACTTCTATAAATGTTTTCCATTCTTATGTTAAAACAATTCTCTTCACGGAATGTTGTATATCGTCCAAAAGTCCCAAATACTAGTTAGAAACCTTCAAGTCAAAACCTTTAAATCAGAAAAAAATATTTATAACACAAAAATCACTAAATGCAAAACTAAAAACTCATAAACCATTGAAAATACTAACAAAAGCTAGTTGTGAAAATAAAATCAAACACTAGTGTAGTGGGCCTAGTGGCAACTTGCAAGTTGTAAGAGGGTGAGGCCCGCAGCCCATGTGTGAGTAGCATTGTAAATTCACACCGGCCCAGCCCAAATCTCATGGGCTCCATACCCAAGTCCATCAGTCCAGACTTAGAGGTGGGCATAAAACCCGACCCGGTGGACCCGACCCGGAACCGGGTACGGGTACGACCCGGTATATGCATACCCGGGTTGGACCCGAAAAAAAACCGTAGGGTTGGAACCGGGTATGATTTTCTAGAATTTCTTAGAACCCGAACCCGAACCCGACCCGACCCGGTTGAACCCGGTTTGTACCCGGTTTCGACCGTTTTTTTTTTTTTAAAAAGTGGCCGTTTTTTAACGGCTATATAGCCGTTGGGATCGATTTGTGACCGTTTTTTTTGTCACTTTTAGGCTTATAAGTTAGTATAAATAGGTGTGGGTTGATATGGTTTAGTACCCAAGTCTCAAACGCAAAAACATACGCAAAAAACGCAAAAAATACTCTCCTTTACTCTCGCTTTACACGTCGTTTTACACTTTCACTCTCTTCAATCTTGATATGGCTCACTCACAATCTTCCGTTGGTCAAGGTTCGTCCAACGCTCCAACCGTCGTTCGTGTTCTTGCACACAATCGTAACATGGATGTTTGGTGCAATTGGGATATGGTTGAGTTGAGTGACGGGTCTGTAAAGGCTCGTTGCAAGTTTTGTGGAGCTTTGCTTGCTAAAGATTCTAACACGACTTTAAACAAACACATTAGCAAGAAGTTTTGTAAGAAGTTTTGTGTCGTTGAAAAGTAATCCGGATTCGCAACAAACACAATTGGGTGGAGACGGTGGAATCTTTAATTACGATGTTAATACGGTTCGAGATCGAATGGCGAAGTTCGTGATTCAAGAAGCTTTGCCTTTTAGTCACTTCGACAATCCTCGGTTGACCAACTTAATTCGAGAGACGCTTCAACCTCGTTACACTCACGTAAGTCGTACTACACTTAGACGTTATTGTTTAAAATTATGGAAACAAGCAAAAAATGATTTAATTGTATTATTTGAAAATTTAAATACCGGTGTAAACTTAACTAGTGACGTTTGGTCGGCTCCACACGGTTTACCCGAATCGTACCTTTGCGTCACCGCTCATTGGGTGGATCCCAATTCATGGCAATTGATGAAACGTACGATTGCATTTGATCTTTTTCCGCATCCACACACCGGAGAATTTTTGTTTTACTTTTTAGATAATGTAATAAGTACTTTTAAATTAGAAAATAAACTTTTTTCAATTGCATTTGATAACGCCTCTAACAACACAACCGCGGTTGAAAAATTAAAATTAAAATATCTTCCGATTGCAAACGGTGATTTTTTCCATACTCGTTGTGTTGCACATATTATTAATTTAGTAGTGCAAGACGGACTATCCGGGCAATATGTTAATAACTTTATTACATCTTTTCGATTTATGTTACATGACGTTTTTAAAAAAAGTAGAAGAAGATATCAAGATTATAAACAACTTTGTAAGGATACGCACTCTAGATTTTTAGGTCCTAATTGGGATGTACCTACTCGGTGGAATTCGACTTGTCACATGTTTGAATGTGCTTTAAAACAAAAGGGCACTTTGAAAGCTTTTCATAATAGTCTTTCGGATAATGGTGAAGCCGACCCATTTCCGGATGCGGGTTGGGAGAATCTTCAACGTCTATCCGAGTTTCTTGAGGTTTTTAAAAACTCAACAACAAAATTATCGGGAGTTTATTATTCCACTAGTTATTCGGTGCTTCAAGAACTATATTTTATGTCTTTGAATTTTAAAAATTTTCAAAATAAAAATAATATGTTTAATCAAATGATAGAACCAATGAAAGAAAAGTTTAAAAAATATTTTAAGGACTTACCACCCGTTTTTACGTGTGCCGCCGCTTTAAATCCGTTTCTAAATGTTGCGGGGGTTGAATGTTTGATAGATGAGATAAATGACAATTTGGATATGCATGACGAAAACCCTGATTTTTCAAACGAGGCAAAAGAAAATTTTAATCATAGTTTGAAAACAATTTATAATTTTTATTTAAATAGATATGGGCCTAACGTAAACATAACCATGCCAAGTGGATCAACCTCAAGTGCTAGTACCTCGTTTAAAGACCCTGTTTTGACTATGTTGAATGTTGTTCGGGATGTGACGGCTAAACGTCAAAGAGGTAACACCCCAACAAGTGAGCTCGGTAGATATAGTGGAACGGATTTTATTTCCACTATGACTACCGAAGATTATCGTGCATTCGATATTTTGGCTTGGTGGAAAGGAAAAGAATCTCAATTTCCGATTCTTTCTGCTATGGCCCGTGATTTACTAAGCGTCCAAGCTTCTACGGTAGCTTCGGAATCTGCTTTTTCTCTTAGTGGCAGGGTAATATCATTACGAAGAACAAGACTAACTCCGGAAGCAGTGGAGATGTGCATTTGTTTAAAGGATCACTTAGACGCAACGGATCGTATACAAGACCAAACAAGCCTCGAAGACGAGATTACACTCGAAGCTAAAGTACATGATGAAGAGGTAGAAGACGGAGTATCTTCTGGCATATCCGATGAAGAATTAGCATTTGATCAAGCATCTCGTAGTAGATAAAATTAGACGATATTGTTATTTTTAAGTTGTTTTAATATTATATGTCTTTCATGTTCTTTTTAAATTTCTTTGTCATTCAAATGTTTTATATAAAAAGTATTTAATATTTGTATATTATAAGTGTAACATTTTCTGCTCAAGATTTGTATATATTTATATATTAAGTTGTTTAAATTTTTGTCATTCAAGTGAACCCGGTTAGAAAAAGAAAAATAAAAAGAAAAAAAAGGAAAGAAAATATAAGAAAAAAAAACATACGACCCGGTGTTCGACACACACACAAGAAAAGAAAAAAAGAAAAAAAAAAAAAAGGCAAAAACCCGGTTGAACCCGGGTTTCATACCCGAACCGAACCCGACCCGACCCTACCCGGGTATACCGGGTAGGGTTTGTATCTCGCTGAACCCGACCAGGGTTCGTACCCGGGTTCACCAATACCCGGGTACAAAAAACCCGGTTGGGCCCAAACCCGGTTTTGTACCCGGGCCCGGGTCCGGCCCAAACCCGATTTGTGCAACTCTAAGTCCAGTACCCTCTGATCTGGTAACTCACCCATGTGAAGTCTGAATTCAATTCTCAATAGTCAACTCGAAAGTCTAATCATCATTTGTCATACTTGAACCGAACGTTTAACGAATAGTTACTGAACTGTTCAGCGGAAAGCTTGTTTATGTTTGTTCGTTTAATAAAGGAAAGAGCACGAACAAAAAGATTTTACTTTTGTTAATTTATGATCATGAACGTTCGATAACTTATTTGTTTACGATTGTTTGTGTTCGTTTATTTAAAAGTGTTGTTTGTGATAATTATGTTAAGTATTTATTTATCTTTGATGGATATTACGTAAGTTTGTGATTTTAATTATCAAATTAATATATGATGGTTTGTATTCGCTTGTTTTAGGAACTTTTGTTTGTGTTTTTTTATATTTATGAATATTTGTGTGCATTCTTTTGTATTCGTTTACGTTCAGTAAGTATTTATGAACAGTCAATGAACAGATTCATTTCCTTAATCAACATGAATATATAAGAAATCTTCTTTGGTAAGCGTTCTTGAACAATTCATAAACAAAATATTTACTTAATGAATGAACATGAACAAGGTTTAGTTATGGTCTTTTGGTCATGGTAACCTCGCCTTAAAATATAAAACTAACTGTAACCAACACTATAAAACTAATAATATCCAATATATAAAAGTCTATACTTTAGTATTCATAAACGAGCTTAAATCTAAACCATTAAAATAACTAGCACTTGCTTGGTTTTGGTATAAATCTTGTCCGGGGGCTTAACTTCAACTTAGATATGAATAACACCTTGATTTATAAGGTAATTTAAATATGTTCATACTGTATAACGTTGTTTAGCATAAAACTCATATAATGTTATAAAGTTTGAGTTTCATTCAATATAAGTCTTGTCTAAAACAAAAAATTAATCGGAAATTACAAATGAATATTAGAGGCCGCTGGTAATTTTCTTCATATTTCCGAAGGAATATTCAACGGTTCCTATCTAAAACAAAAGGAGGCTACCATCGGACGTCGTTGATTATACTCTTGAAAACAGTAGGTCAAAACACACACCATTGTTATTATTTCCTTTCTTTCTCTCCTTAACCATCATAGCGAACCACCAACACCTCCCACCACCACCAACCACCATCACTACCATCGGAGTAAGACTTACCCTCTCTCCAACCACAAAAGGTTATATTTTGATGTTGTTGGATGTGTTTTTGCATATGTAGTTGATTTGGGGGTAAAAGTAGGCATATTTTTTGTATGTATGTATATTTGTATATTTGAATGATTAAACACCACCATTGGTTACAACACCCCTTGATGATTGTTTATTTGAATGTGTAGTGTATTTAGGTTAGACTTTAAAATTTGTTAGATGACTTTCTCAATGGGTAGTTAATTAGAGGTGAAATTAGGGTTTATTTTTTAATGAATATATGCTTTTATATCTGCATGCTTATATGCTTATGGATGTTTATATTTAGTTTCTATGTATATGCGCTCGCGAACTTCGTTGCCCTTGTTACGACAATGACATTTACTTGGTTAAATAGATAAAATAAACATATGAAGTTATTCCAATTCGGTTATGTAGACGAAACATAGATAAGAAGCAATTATATAATGATATTGATGTTTTTCTATGGGTATCGATCTAAATATTCACGTTATCTTCGGTGGATATAACCTATGACACTCCATATTTTAATACCTTTTTTTTTAATGAAAGTTATACTAGGATGCTAAGAAAAAAAATTGAATACAACCAAAAATTAGTTTTATAAAAAAAAATAGTGAACAAAGTAAATGTGTAGTTATTTATGTGTATGGGTGTATGTATACATGTATGTTTATGTATTTGATTATGCATACATTTTACTATAGAAATTGATTATGTTTATGGATTATGTTGGACTTTAACAATAAAGAATGGATGTTTAGAAAGAATGACGAACGTGGGTGTTTTGAAAATAATTTTTATTGGAGTAGAAGTTTTTTTTGGATTTTGTTGAGTCCAATGATACTTATGTTCAACAAACAAGGAAACTTTAAAGGGAACTATCACTTTTAGGTGCATTTGTTTTAGGTGCATTTGTTTTGAAGGTTGGAATTTAAAGTTTAAGGAGCGTGAAAATATAACGACGGACTTGACCAAATTCAGATCCATGCCTAATTAAATATTGTCGAATAATGGTGAGCAAAGACACTCTACAATCACCCGAGTCAAGATTAGATTATGATAGAAGAGGATGTTGACATATGTACTTGAATGGTACGGATAAAATGATATATAGAGAGAAGGGTAAAGCAAGAACCTAATCCTTTAGCGAAGGCATGATTTAACATGTTACAAGATGCCGGTGAACCTTTTGGGATGGTTTTGAATATTACTTCAAATTAGAAACTACAACTAGATTGTTGAATTGAAAATTTTCTAGTAAAATAATCAAGTCAAGTTACATTCAATTACTTCCCATCATTAAAGACATGCTGAACAACAAGAAGAACTTCGCTTACCATGTTAAATTATTCCTACTTTGCAAAATCCGTTTCATTTTCTTTTATAAGGATTGTTAGGATCAACACACTGGAATCACACGAACGCACGCAACACAGCCACAACACATGCACACTTGATCACAAGAACAACACAAAGATTTATTGTGGTTCGGTCTCTTCTTTGACCTACATCCACTCTAGTAACCAGAAGGTTTTATTTCTTGGTGATGTTTTTGTTACAATACAGATGAATATCTTACAGAGATTGGGTGTTGAAAGAAGTCAAAAAAAAAAAAAGCATCGAGCATGGTCCGTGAAAGATGGATCACCATTTCTGTACTCTATTTTTTTTCTTCTAATTTTACCTGCTCTCCTGCCATCACATTTGACGTGGGTTCACACTCAACAATCTCCCACTTGAAGCCACGGAACAATCTTCACCTGTGCTTCAACTGTGCATCTGTATCTCTGTAAAAAAAAACTTTTGACCTTAGCTCCTTCCAAGTTACCCCGACCTTCTCTTCAATTAATCTGAAGGCCAGTTGAAGCTATACAAAGCTTCAACTTCTCTAAGGTGACAACCTTAGTTAACATATCAGCAGGATTTTTAGTTCCTTTGATCTTATTCAACTTTAGAGTTCCATCGTTAATTCATTCTCTAATGAAGTGATATCTCAACTGTATGTGTTTTGTCTTCGACTGGAAGACGGGATTCTTTGCAAGATGAATTGCACTTTGATTGTCACAGAATAGTACACAATCATCTTGTTCTTTGCTAAGTTCATTGAGAAAATTCTTCAACCATATAAGCTCCTTGCTTGCTTCAGCAACTGCCATATACTTAGCTTTTGTGGTTGAGAGAGCAACACCTTTCTGGAGTTTAGACGTCCAACTCACTGTAGTGCGTCCCACTATAAAGACGTACCCTGTGGTGCTTTTGTAAGATTATTTACAACCACCAAGGTCTGAATCTGCATAACCCTTCAGAACAACATCTTTCCCTTTAAAATGTAATGCCATCTTTGAAGTTCCCTTCAAGTATCTCAACAACCATTTAACTGCTTCCTAATGTTCTCTCCCCGAATTGGACATAAATCGGCTAACAACCCCCGCTGCATGAGCAATATCCGGTCTCGTGCACACCATTGCATACATGAGTCTACCAACTGCAGATGCATAAGGAACTTTAGCCATTTCTTTCTTGTTTTTATCTGATTTTGGTGACTAAACTTTAAAGAACTTAAAGTGACTTCCCAAAGGTGTACTTCTAATCTTGGCATCTTTAAGGCTGAATTTCTCTAACGCTCTCTCGATGTATTTTTCTTGAGATAGTGTTAAAGAACCATCTTTGTTTCTGAAAATACTCATTCTGAGTATTTGGCTTGCAGCTCCCAAGTCTTTCATTTCGAACTCTTCACACATTTGTTTCTTTAACTCCTTGATTTCTAACATGTCTGAACCGACAATCAACATATCATCTACATAGAGTAATAGAATAATATAAGAACCCTTGAAATTCTTGATGTAACAACAATGGTCATTGTGACATCTCTTGTAACCAACTCTTCCCATAAAGTTATCAAACTTCAAATACCATTGTCTTGGCGCTTGTTTTAGACCATATAGACTTTTCTTCAATTTACACACCAAGTTTTCTTTACCTTTAACCTAAAAACCCTCTGGCTATATCATGTAGATGTCTTCATCTAGGTCACCATGTAAAAACGCTGTCTTGACATCTAGCTGCTCTAGATGCAAGCATTCTGCTGCTACAATACTGAGAACAAGTCTGATGGTAGTCATCTTCATCATTGGAGAGAATATTTCATTGAAATCAATTCCCTCTTTTTGTTGAAAACCCTTGACTACTAATCTTGCCTTGTACCGTTTGGAACCATCATGTTCATCCTTGACCCTGAAAACCCATTTGTTCTGAAGAGCCTTCTTCCCAGATGGAAGTTTTGTTAAGTGCCAGGTCTTGTTCTTCACAAGCGACTTCATTTCATCTTTCATAGCAAGCTCCCACTGCAATGAATCTTTCAACCCCATAGCTTCAGAGTAACACTGAGGTTCACCATTTCCAGTCAAAAGTATGTAGTTGACTGATGGTGAGTATCAGTTTGGTGGTCTAGTGACTCTAGACGATCTTCTTGGTTGAAATTGAGGCGTTTCTTGGGATTCTGGAGTTTGAGGAGTAGTTTCTTCATCTTTAGACTTATTACTAGAATTATCCCCTAAGCTCTCACTATTGGTTGAATCATCCCTAGATTTAGGGATTTCAACTGAAACTTCTTTTTTTCTTCCCTCACTTTCAAACTCATATATTCTTTCAGAACTTCCGGTCTTTTGGTGTTTCTGTCTTTATACAATTCATTTTCATTAAAGACGACATTCTTGCTTCTGATTACTTTTCTTCCTTCATTATCCCAAAGTCTATAACCCATCAATTCTGACCCATAACCAATGAATTTTCACTTCTTGGCCTTTGAGTCCAGCTTATCCCTGTCACTGTCTTCTAATAAATTGTAAGCATTACAACCAAATATTTTCAAGTGTTCTAGACTTACCTCCTTCCCTTGCCAGATTTCTTTTGGCAACTTGAAATGTAAGGGAACGGATGGTGAACAGTTGATCAGGTAGGCTGCAGTGTTAACTGCATCGGCCCAAAATGTCTTGGGCATCCCGGCATTCAACTTCATGCTTCTAGCCCTCTCATTTAGAGTTCTATTCATTCTCTCAGCCACACCATTCTGCTGAGGAGTTCCGGGAACTGTCCTGATCATCTTTATCCCTTCCTTGGCATAGTAGTCAGTGAACTACTTAGTTATGTATTCACCACCATTGTCCGACTTTAAGCACTTTACCTTCAAATCAGTTTCATTTTCAACAACAGATTTCCATATCTTAAAAGCATCAAGTACGTCAGATTTATGTTTAAGAAAATAGACCCATACCTAGCGTGTCGAATCATCGATGAAGGTAACATAGTATCTTGAGCCTCGTAGAGATGAAACTAAAGTTGATCCATACACATCCAAGTGAACAAGCTCTAGCCTTTGAGCTTTTGGTGTCCTTCCTGTCTTCACAAAAGTAACCCGTTTTTATTTGCCAAGGACACAAGATTCACAAAATTCAGTTTCCACTTTCTTCAAGTCTGAAAACTTTCCTTTCTGAGCTAACATCTTCAATCCTTTCTCGCTCATGTGTCAAAGTCGTTGGTGCCATAAATTGGATGGACTTGGACCGGATGTCATAGCATTGACACCTTTAGCAGGTATCTCTGTCATATACAAAGTGCCTTTCTTTTTTCCTTTAGCAATCACCAAGTTTCCTTTGATTACTTTCCATTGTCCACCCCCAAAGTGAACATCAAAGCCTTCATCATCTAACTCTCCAACTGAGATTAACTTTCTCCTCAAGTTAGGAATAACCCTGACATCTTTCAATGTCCATATTGTTCCTAATGAAGTTTTCAAGTCTACATCTCTAATAGCTATAATATCAAGCATTTGATCATTGGCTAAACTGACTTTACCAAGGTTACCTATTTGTAGATTCTTGACCATATCTGGGCATGATATTGCATGGAAAGAAGCACCTGAATCCATAATCCAGGATTCAACTGAATCTTCAACAGAACAGATGAGAGCATCACCTGATCCTTTCGAGGATACATTGTTTACTTCTTTCTTTGCAGCTAGTTTTGTACACTGGCTTTTGAAATGACCCTTTTCTTTGCAATTCCAGCATTCAATGCCTTTTCTGTTCTTTGACTGTCCCCTTCTTCTAGACTTTGACCTGCCTCGATTATGTCCTCTATCGTTTCTTCTTCCTCTACTTTTTGTATGCAACAGAAAACTAGAATTAGAAGTCTCACCATTGCTTCTCAGTCTGATATCCTTATTTATAATCAAGTCATGAATACTCTCGAAAGTGAGTTTGGTAGTGCCAGATGCACTACTTACAGCTATGACTGTGCCTGACCAACTGTCAGGCAAAGATGATAAAAAGAGGAGCGTTTTTACTTCATCTTCTAACTTTATTTCGATTGAGGCTAAACGAGAGATAATCGAGTTGAACTCATTTATGTGAGTGGTAACCGACATGCCTTCCTACATCTTGGTGTTAACCAATTTTCGGATGAGAAATACTTTGTTCGAAGCGGATGGTTCATACATGTGGGACAGAGTTTTCAAAACATAGTACGTGGTTGTTTCATTAAAAACGTTATATGCAACATTCTTTGCCAAAGAAAGCCTAACCACACCCAAGGCTTGTCTATCCAACAATTTCCATTCATCATGATAACATGTCATCCGGTTGTTCACCCAACATAGGCAAATGCAAACTTTTCTGATACAACAAATCTTCAATTTGTATTCTCCAAAACCCATAATTGCTACCATCGAATTTGTCAATCTTGATTTTACTATCTTCTATACAAACTAAACCTGTTCGTACTGCTAAGTGGCAATTATACGAGCGAAAGCAATAACCAAAACAAGAAACTTATCTGTTTCGCGAGTTAACAACAATGCATGAAAGTTGATGGTATCTTGGTTAAAAAAAGGTTGAGGGGTTGTTTCTGTCAATACTTGAAAATTGTGGGCTCAAAAAAAATATTTTTCTTTCTTGAAGCATGAACCACCGTTGAAAATAAAAAAAAGATTTCTATCCTTTTGCTTTTGTTGAATAAAAAAACATATTTTTTTGTTTTCTTGTCTTCTTCTCCTCCACAACAACAAGAAGAAATATCTCTACTCTTTCTCTTCTTCTTCTTCATAATCAATAAGTCTTCTCTTCTTCTTCTTCTTCTTCTTCTTCTTCTTCACACAATCAACCACCACAAAAAAAACAGAGAGCAAAGATTGAAGGAAGAGATGATTCTGATCTCCAAATCAAGACCCTAGTTGATGGCGACTGATAAGTCAGCAAACCTAGTCGCAAGAGAGAAGAGACCGGCGACGGCGGTGGCTCGAGCAGGTGAAGAGAGCTAAGACGGTTGTCTCTGATCGGAACCCTCGTTTCGGTTTCACAGGTGAGTATCTTCTTCTACACCTTCTCTGTTCATGTGTTCGAGAGCCTCAGCTCTGATACCAGTTGTTAGGATCAACACACGGGAATCACACGAACGCACGTAACACAGCCACAACACATGCACACTTGATCACAAGAACAACACAAAGATTTATAGTGGTTTGGTCTCTTCTTTGACCTACATCCACTCTGGTAACTAGAAGGTTTTATTTCTTGGTGATGTTTTTGTTACAATACAGATGAATATCTTATAGAGATTGGGTGTTGAAATAAGTTAAAACACAGAGCATGGTCCGTGAAAGATGGATCATCATTCCTCTACTCTATTTTTTTCTTTTAATTTTACCTGCTCTCCTGCCATCACATTTGACGTGGGTTCACACACTCAACAAGGATGATTCTAAGTTGTCATGTTGTCTAGTTTGCAATGAATGTTGTTACAAGACAAATGATATAACACCTAATTTGGTATTTTCTTACATGCTGATCACTCCTAAGCTCCAAAAACTTTACATGTTTTAAAAGACAACCAAACATATGACTTGACTTCATGATAATCAAAAGAAACTAGGTGTGATGGTACATCCAAATGATGATCGGGCTTAGAAGCATTTTGACTCAAACCATCCTATCTTTGTAACTAAAGTCTAAAAAGGTACATCTTGGTTTATACAATGATCGGTTCAATTCTGTTAGTTCCAACACAAGAGCTATTCATATTGAACGATCTTTCTTTTTATCTAATATTATACAAATCCGGATGGATTTGTAAGACATGTACGTTTATCTCTTGTAAGTCATTCCTGGAAAAGAGAGCACTAGAAAGAATATCAATATGTTGCCTAAGCCAATAATAGACGAGTTGGAGGAGCCATGTAAGCACGACATTCTTGCTTATGTTGTTTACCATAAGGATAATTTCACCATTAAACCTATAGTTTTATAGAGTGTTAGCGGCTTTTCTTCTTTTTCAATGTCATTTGGTTGGAGTACACATGAAAAGTTAGTGTGCCTATACTATATAAGTAATATCTACTCATTTCAAGGAATCTTTTTGGTAGGAATGTTACCGAAGATGGTTACCTCCATGACACAAGTTCCATAATGATAAGAACAACTCAGGGAATGGATACAATATGAGAAACTATGAACGCGCCTTGTTGTTAGGTGGTGAAGATATTTGGGAGTAAATCCATGAAAATCCAAAAATTTATGAAGGAATTAACTCCGTAATGAGCAGAAAATAAAAAGATTTTAGGCTTTAATAAACCCACAGTAAGGTAAAGAGAAGCAGTTTCTAGATGCTCCACTCTATCTCAACTTTGATGTCATACACATTGAGAGAATGTATTTAAGAATCATTGTAACACTGTGATGGACACATCTAAAACAAAAGACAACATAAAAGCAACGGAAGATATAGAGACATATTTCTCTGTTAAAAACAATGAAATATATAGAGGCATATTTCTCCCATCCAAGTTTGCACATTTCAACATATGAAAACAAAGTTGTAAAGCCAAAAGATTATAGATTTCACCAATAGCAAATATGCTTTGCGTAGAGTGAGGCGTGTAAACCTTAAAGTTATGTATTTTAAGGTTTTTAAGATTCATGATTATAATGTGTTTATGCAACATTTACTCTCGATTGTCTTATGAGGAATAATAATGTATGTGATATGAGATGCAATAATAATGTTGTGCATTTTCTTTTGTGTGATATTGTGACCCCTCGGCTTAATGGACTAGTCGACATACGAATCGGAAACGTAAAAAAAGTTAGAAATTTCATAAGGATTTGAGAGATTAGACCATAGCGGAACGCTATGGGTTGTGAGGGTGAGTCGTCAAGGAAGGAGGCTCAAGATCCGAGCACAAGGTCTCATAGCAGACTGCCAAGGGATTAGGTAACAATCCGCTAAGGTGGTCACGAACCATCACGGTTTGGCTTAATGGTCCGCGAGGAATATTCATTTGGAATATATAAATATTCCATTTAAAAGATGTGAATATGCCATTTTAAGTCGGTAGCAGACCATTAGGGATGGCATAGACGAAGCTTTAAGAATTGACTTGGTCCGTTGAAAAGTCTTGTGAATAACATGAATCCGGTTTTAATAACCACTTGAATAATCGAATGGGATGAGGTTGTCAAAACAATAGATCTATCATTAAGTCGTGGTTGTATAAATTAATAATTATGTTAAAATCTAGTTTATCTAACTATAAACACATAATTACAAATAATAACATAACATGTTTTGAATTGAATTTTGATTGAGAATAACAATTGAATAACAATGATTGAATGTTGACATATAATTTCCCTAAAATATAAAATATATAAAAGTAGGCTATGAATACTCACTTGGTAATTAAGTGTGGTTTAAATAATAACAATGCTAGATTAGACACCAGCGGTTTTCCTTACGGTTAACCTAAAAATGGTATCCTAAGTTAGAATAACAATGATTTAAAGACTAGAGGTTGATTAGGGTTTTATTTGGAAGGTTTAACAAATAGTTTAAATAAAATAATGTAATAACTTTATATAACTCGATTAAAATAGAATAAATTAATTAAATATTTGAATTTAAAATACTGAATTATTAGTGAATTAGAATTATTAAATATAATTAAAAACTTAAATTATATCACTTGAATGAATATTAAAGTGTGGAAAATAAAATAATTAATTTAATAATCAATTGTCAAATGATTTGGTTAAAACAATTAGTTAAATATTTAATTATTTTAATGAATTACATTGATAAAATATTTTAATATGAAATAATATATTTTTGATCTTGAATATTTTTCTACAAATTTTAAAACTTTTAAATAAATTTTATAATATTTATAACATTAAAACCTTTATAACTAAAAAGATTTGAAATTATATTTTTTTGAAATTTTAAGAAATTAATGTTTACTTTCTGTGTTAATATTTATTAACAAATATATTTTTATTTGATTTTAATAATATTTATAAAATCTGGAATTTTAAAACTAATATTTAAATGAACCCCAAATCATGAATCCTAAAATACAAATCGATCCTATTAAATCCCAATTTCATAATGATTCTGGAATCGATTTTAGGACTTTTGATGTACATATGTTAACAAGTAAAATGACATAGTCAATTACCTGATTCGAAGTTTAAAAAGATGCTTATAAGAAGAAGATAGTCGCGATTGGTGTTAAGATCGAATCTGAGCAAATCCTGTTGATTTGATTTGATCTAAGATTTGGATGGCTTCCTTAGATGGTAAATAACAATTGCCCTCAATTAATTGAAATTGAGGAAACTTAGAAGGTATATTTCAATCGAGTTGTAAGTTCAGGATGAAGGTGATGATCAGAGGTTGTGTGTGCGTGTGTTTCGAATTGAGAGTTCAGAGAGTGAAAGGGAACCAAGTGAAATGTTTTGCCTTGATTGTATAGTGCTAATTGGGTCAATTTCGGTTAGAACGAGTTCACTAAGTAAATCGGATGTTTTGAATTTGATTTGATAACAATTTTGACAATTATACCTTAATTGATTTGATCTTCATGATTGTAATAATCTCATAAGCATTGTAGGTTAACGAATATGATGAATTTGTTAATTGTCACGTTAAAACAAAATCAAAGTTTGAATAGGGGTTTACGGTTTCAATTGAACACATATAACCAAGGATTGATTCAAACTGAATTGGGTAATCTGTTCAAATCTTATTCGCGAAAGGTTTGGAACGGTTTAAATGAATTTAATTAACAAATTTCGTGGTTTCGTGGTCGTAGGAAATATGCCGGATGTTTGGCCGGAGAAACAAGGTCGATGGGGGAGGGGTTGGGTTTTCAATGAAATATACACCTTTGGTCCCTAATGTTTGAAAATTTGTTATTTTATGTTAAAAACTTTAAAATTAAGTTTTGAAATCACAATTTCAACCCTAAACTGAATAAAATCCTAATTTAATAATAATTCAATTTATTTTTATAAATCTTGTAAAAACTTTATAATTTATTTTAATTTAATAATTAAAATCTCATAATGAAAAATAAAAATTTATAAATTTACAAAAGAAAAAATTATTTTATAGATTAAACAGTTATATTAAATTATGTTGGACTATTTGAAGATGATACTTACCAAAACCTAAGTGCCAAATCTCATGATAATTACCAAAACCAACACGGTGAAGTTATGCTGAAAATATGATCAAAACGAAGAAAATTGACCAAAGTCAAACTTGGTCAACCATGGTCAAAGTCAACAGTCAACATCAGCGGATGTCCCGAATGACGTCAGCACCCGACAGTCACGCATCAGCAACAGAGAATTTATCAGACTTAGAAGAATATTTGTGTAATCATTAAGGCTTAAATGTAATTTTATTCATTATGTAAAGAGTATAAATGACCTAAGTGTAGTCATTTATACTCTAAGCATTATAAGCACTAACAATAACAAACAAGAGAGAATTAGTCTAGTGAGAGACACAATGAGGTTGAGTGTGCATGAGAGAGAATTTTCTTACAAACTCCCTTTGTAATCTCCTAGCATCATCATTCATATGAATGAATGAAATATTTATGAATATGTGTTCTTGATTGTTCATCATTCATTCATCATCATACATTCAATCTTGCAATAGATCTTCACTTGAAATTATCAACAAGTCTGTGAGATTCCGCATCACAGATCTGATAAACGACAACAATACGATTGCAATATTTGATCTCACGATTATCGAATTTCAACAAATTATTATAAATTGAATGAATAACATAATTATTGTATTTCAAACACTAAAATAAACAAAATAATTTAAATAATGAATTTGATTTACATCATTAACCAAAACGGGTTTGGGTTTACAATTTAAAATGGGCCAAATGTTACATATATAATGCCTAGCTCAAACCTCGAGGCCTATGTGCGCTTAGTTGAATCCATCTAGGTAGGAAAGCCACACTCTACAGTGAATACTTCATCTGAGACCACAGTAGAGACTATGGATAGGATTGGATTGGTTCGAGGCCAAATCAAAGGCTGTGGATATGACTAGGGAATAATGATAGTCTGAGGCCATAGCGAAGATCTATAAAGAGGACTAGGGCTAGCATGAGGTCACAGTGGAGATTATGGTCAGGGTTGAGCGGATTTGATGGCGAGGGACTCAGTCAGCCGGTGTGCCTATAATCTACCCTCCCATTGTTATATATAACAAGCCAAGAGTGGCTTCGTGGTAAAAATGATACTTGTTGTTATGACTTTGGTATAGATTTGATTTGTTGATATTTACTTGCACACTTGTCATGATTGTCTAAAGGTGGAGAGAACACTCTAACCACACACACACACCACAATACATCTTAAATCCACCAATCAAATTTTATCATGTCACACTACATCACGCTACTCAAATTTGGTGGCGGCGGTGTTGCCACACCATGCCACACTACACCACTATACCACACACACAAACAACAACACAAATCACGGAAAGATCATGTCATGAAATCAAAAATTTGATGTGTGAAGGGGGTGGCGGCGGTGGTGCCGGGCAGTTTTGTGGTCTTGAATGTGTATAAGACCTTGTGTTGTGATACAACTAGTTGCGCTCGTGTATTAAAGTGTGATAGATATATTCAAAACAATTACACAGAAGACTTGAAAATTTTCATAACAATATTAACGTAACCATTTGAGAAATGAAACAAGTCTTTCCACATTTTTAACTTAATGAAACATCTAGTGATACCTTTGATGAATAAAGGCATTCTTGGTTGTAAGCATTTGCAAATTAGAACAGTTCCTTCCACATGTATGTTGTGAAACATTATAGAGGTTCACCCATTCGTTAGCTTGTAGGATGAACAAGTAAGGATCAAATATACAAATGCTACTAATGCTTTTGAGGATCAAGACAAGAAAAAAAGGTTCATTAATCAGTTCTTTAATTTGTTAGTATGTCAATTTGAAATAAAATATACAAACCATAGTACATAGATGTTTATTGATTAACTAATTGGTGTGCTCTCTTTATTTATAACTTAATCACCCTTTAGTCGGCACAAATGATCAATTTAAGACTCTAGCACCTAAACCCGCTCGTTCTATTTTGTCGCATAAGAGATATTTCGTAAGTGTACACAAGTTCTATAGCCAAACACATGTTAGACCTAGGGGTCATACATAATAGTGATATATGTGTGAGGAAGGGTTCTTACGATGAGTTGGAGTTTAACTATTATGGATCGCTTAAAGAGTTCTTAGAGGTGGACTTTTTACAATTTCGGTCTTTACATTGTGCTTTTCAAGTGTACATAGCTTAAATATTGGCTAATGGCTAGAGGGTTAGAGTGGATCTCAAAACATGGTTTGATTGATATCAAATTCAAATCAAGGCTGAAAACAATAATTCGCTCAGTTTTAGCATCATAAGATGAACATGTGCATTATATATGCACCGTATCCTTGAAAGACAAAGACTATTGTCAAGAAGCAGCCAAGGAGGATAAATGAAATAGAACATGTTATTGAAGTCCCCAATGATGATAATGAATCAAGAAATCCAACTCGTTTTGTTTTCAAATTAACAAAAGTATAAACCATTCAATAGTTGAAAAAGTGAATCAAGAAATCCAACTCGTTTCTCTTGTCACGAAAGAGGTCATCAAAGTTGATACCGTTGAAGACGAGGATGCTAGCGACAAGGAAGAAAATAAAAATGTTTAAGTAACATATGCGGATATGAAAAGGGAAGATTAGTCAACTTTTTTTAAACAATTATTCTAACGATCAATTTTATATAAGTGAATGTAAACCAATTTTGACCATGTATGTGACGTATTAGCATTTTATTTTGTAATACGAAATTTTTTCAATGGTTTATGGGGTCATTTTGAAACACAGTACACTGCTTCAATGTCATGACTCATGAAGAGTGCAGGTAAATTTTTCACAAATAACCTCATAAACAACAAACGAATACAAATGATTATAGATTTTTTTAGAATAATATTTATATTTTATTATAAATATACACAAAATCAATAAAAAATAAATAAGTACTTAACATAAATATAAAAAAATACTTGATATAATAGTCATAAAAATAACTGACACAAAAATTAAGAATATAATGAACAAATTAACGAATATAAACGAACACATTATCGAACGTTCACGAACGGATATTAACGAACATCAACGAACATAAATGAATGAACACGGCTTGTGCTCATGTTCTTTCGTTTAACTAAACGGACGGAATTTTCTTGTTCGTGTTCGTTCATTTACTAAACGAACGAACATAAGCGAACTTTCCGCCGAACGGTTCACGAACTGTTCGTTGAACGTTTAGTTCGTTTGCAGCCCTACTTATATTAGTTGTAATGTTACTCGATCCGGTTACCAATTAATTATGTTAATAAGTTAAATAATTCAACTTGCATTCTATACATAAAATTATAATTGTTTAAAACAACCAACTAATAAATATGTTCGATTTACATTCGTTTGTTTTAATTGAAACTTCTACAAACTAACTAATAGGTTTGTTTGTAAAATTGTAGGATTGGATCTCACATCGAAGACGGAATCATATGTTAAAACAAGTCACACTCATCACAAGTTCATTACGAGAATAATAATAATAATAGGGATTAAACTGTGATTTTTGTAAGAGTAAAATACTAAAGAGTTAAAGTGTAATTCTTATAATGGTAAAATCTTACTAGACTCAAGACCATTTATGAAAGCAAACTATGAGGTTGGACTATATGTTTAATTTTTAAACTTTAAAGATAAAATCCATAATTTGAGTCGAACCATGTACTAAGGACCATCAGTGTAACTTACTTTTTATATTTTGTTATTAAATTTCAAAGAAATTACTTAAATTAAGTTTTTTTTTTTTTTCCTTTTTAGAAAGACCTATCCTAAAGGCACCTGTCGGTAATATTGCCAAAGTGTGACTATATAATTTACAAAGTACAACTCCATTAACAAGGTTTTTTTGCTTTTTATATATTGACATGGTTTCTTTCTTACAACACTTCCTATATTTACTTTTTGTCTTTGTTTCTCTTTTCTTTTACATATATATATATATATATATATATATATATATATATATATATATTATATATATATATATAATATATATATTTTAATTCATTATAAATCTCATTATTCAATTTATCAACATCATAAATTACCACCATGGTTTTTAACTACATGTAAAGGAAAAAACCATTATCCTCGTAGCGTAACTAAATATTTTTATATATTTTTATCTTTAGTTAAATTTAGATTTTACGTTAATCAATACACTCATCGGTTATATTAGCTTTTACAATTTTAAACACCCACACCATATCCATGTCACCATTCAAAATATACCACTGTAGATGACGACACCCCAATGAAACGGATGACGACACCGCCACGAAGCGCGGATTTGATACTAGTTTGTTACATATCGCTAATTTGTCGTTAAAATTTCCATCTGTAATCCGTCGCTCCATTCGAAAACTTACCATCTATGGCCATGTTTCCTATGCATTATCACCGACAAATTCTCTTTGTGATATTCATTTGATTAATAGAAAGCAATGTTTTGAAGGTTGAATCGAACCGGTCAGTCCGACCGGAAATCGGAGGGGCACACCGAGCAGCATCAAATCTTTTTGTAGTAACCGGACCGGTTGCTTCGGACCGGTTTGGTCTTCGGACCAGGAACCGGGTCGGACCGGATTTTGAGTACTTTTAAAAAAAAAAAAATTGGATTTTAATGGGTTTAACGGATGGGTTGAACAATGAATTGGAATGTTGTACATAAGGTTTTTGTTAAGGTTTTGTATATTATATATAAAAACTATAAAATACTTATATTGAATTATTATATATATATATATATATATATATATATAGGGGGCCGTTACTATACAAAGTGTTTTTTTCGTGCGAAGCGTACGAAGTTTTGGGGTGGAATGATCACGCAAGAACAATAATATCACGCAATAACAAAGTGATAATTACGCAAGACAAATTACACTCACGTGTAATTATTACGCAGAGATGGAATTATCACGCAAGAATACCTTCGTGCGTAATAATTTCCCCTTTGCGTGATTAATTTTTACCCTTGCGTCATAATTCCACCCGTAACGTCCATTCTTGCGTGATACTTTGTACGCTTCCCTTGAAAAAAACACTTTGTACCGTAACCTTTCTATATATATATATATATATATATATATATATATATATATATATATATATATATATATATTATGTGTGTGTGTGTGTGTGTGTGTGTGTGTGTGTGTACACACATAACTATATATAATATCATATATATTTATATAATTATGAAATCATCCGGTTCGACCGGTCCAACGGGTCAACTGGTAAAGGGACCGTTCGCCGTTCGATCCGGTTTTTAAAACATCGATAAAAAGGCTCAACTTAAAACACATGTACGTAACTTTCAATCCTTTTGAAGCTATGGGCCCCAAAAGCTACGGCATCATAAGCTCGTTTTCAAGCCGTCTGTCCTTGACTGTCCTTTGCGACATTTGCATGTGAAAGTAGCTAAAGTCCCCATACTTATTTGGTTGATCACTTAATTAGTCCTAACTATATCATTTATGACAAATGTGCCTATCAACCATAGGCTGTACTGATGTGTCCATTCTCAATTATGGAACATGGGAATATTCAAATATGCTAAGGTTTAAATCTCCATTTGGATAACTCGTTTAGGATAGGATGTTTTGCATCATTATGACACGGGCGGGCCGACGAGCTAGCTTACGGGTTTGAGATAGATGGGTGGTTTTTAGTTCAGGTTGAACCGATTCACAAACACTTTGTGTTTTGTTAATTTTAAACTGTATTATATGTATTTTGTTAGTGTTCATACAAAATATTACTTTTTAATAGGTTTGTCAGTTGTGTTGGATTAGAGGATTGACGGTTGAATTCATATTTTATTTATTCTGGACATGTCAAACCTAACTCGAACACACTAAAATTGTGTGATCTGACCATGACCCTTTTAACCCATTCATCAAACCGAAGTAAATGGAGCAACTTGACCGCAAGATCAACCAGTCGAGCAGGGCAAACGTCAGCGTTAGTTATCTGATGGTGTGAGCAGAGGACGTACTCAACCCATAAAAGTTACCTCATGGTTAACAATATAAACAAGTCAAATGGGTTGACAGGTTTGATACAAATTCTATATTTGGAAAGTTCTTTGTAAATATAGGTTTTGGTCATTTGGTGGAAGCTTTAGATGTATCTTGATTTAGTGTTCTTATAGAGCCTACAAGATTTTGTAGTGCATCATATCCAACAAACCAACCAATGGAACTTAATTTATCTTAATAATAAAGTCGCACTGTTCCCAATCCATTTAAAACGACTATAATTTCCTAAATATTGTACCACACATGTTTCTACTTTGTATTATGTAACATGTTGTTTCTGTTGGAGATTCGTACCGATAAACTCATTATCAAATTATTATATGATTCTATTCTATTTCTTACTTTCCGTTCGATTCATTGTTTTTGTTTTGCTTTTCTTTCATAACAATCTATGTTATATCTCTACATCAATTAAAAAACAAAATAAAAATGTTTGGAGTTATTATCATAGTATTCATACCCGAGGTTGTTTGCATATGTTTAAATGTACCGGAATTTTTACCAACAATCAAAATGAGATGGAGAGAAAAAGTCAAAATCCACCTAATACCAAAAGTCAAAGTCAAAATATGAAATGTGAATGAAGGCCAAAAATGGCAAAACACCCATTTTCATCCTTAACTAACACCTTACATCCCTTGGCCACCTTTTGTACCTTAATTACTACATAAGTTTTGGCTCCACCATCTGCAGCCTATGCGCCACCAGCGGACCCTCCACCGACTAC